>OMKY01213357.1:0-15000 GCA_900302395.1 Bregmaceros cantori | reverse complement strand
CTGCTTAAATGTGTTGGATATGTTGTTTAACGTTTGCAATAGCAACAATGTTTCAGGTTAACAATCACTACAATTTTATGTGCTGCAGTAGCTCAATCTGTTAAGAGTGAGTAAACTGCGAAGCGCACAAAAGCTATATGTGTGTCACGCAGAATCGTGGGTTCGCTTCCCATCCCCGACATCTTTGCTGCATGTCTCCTCCTCCTTCTTCCAGCCAATCTAAGCTCTGAATGGGGCACAAGAAAAGACATTTGTTCCGAAAATACAAATGTTCCGATTAAAATAAAAGAACAGAATAATCGATTAATCGTCAGAAAAGATGGCCGATTAATCGATTATCAAAATAATCGTTAGTTGCAGCTCTAATAAACACTATTAACTATGTCAACCAGACAATGTGATTGACTGGCCCGTTTGCATCTATTAAAATATGCCACTTTTTTTAAGGTGCGGTTTGGATGTAACAAGCACTTTTAACGCCAGTGAGGCGGCGCTATTGAAAAGAGTTTACATGTCATATTTCCCATATGTCGTACGTGTTGCATCTATTCAAACATGCCATGGCTTTTTTCAATACTCGATACCAATTCAGCACTAACTTAAAGCGATATCAATCCACAAATGCAATTTCAATACGCTCTTCCCTCTTATATGCCAGATCTTTGGTCAAAGGCTCTTCCTTTCAAATTTCATTGAGGGTTTCCATATTTTTTGCAACATGGTCTTCAATTAGATTGAGAAAATGTTACAGGTTGTACTTGGTTGTACACATGGACAATACTTCTCAAATTATCAATGAAAATAGAAAATGTGCTGAATAGACAAAGAATATCAAAACACAAATTTAAGTAAAAAGAGAATAATGGATGTAAACAGGAAAGGAAATGCATATGCACACAGACTTGCAACTGTGTTCAAATTCGTTGCCGTTCCTCACAGGAGCAGTTTGTGCCGCTTTTAAATATATGTCATCGTTGAAAACTATTGTCCCCTGTTTAGTTATTCTGCTAAGAACGACAATGGTAGCACCACACAAGGGTCTAAACTAGAGCTGCAACTGACTAATCAATTAACCGAGGATAATCGATTATTTAATTAATCTGCAACTAATTTGATAATCGATTAATCGACAGTGATTAATTGTTTCCTTGTTTGGTCACTCCTCTGCTTAAATGTGTTGAATTTTGTTCAATGCTTGCAATATCAACAATGTTTCAGGTTAATAATCACTACAATTTTGTTAAGATTGAGTACACTGCGAAGCACAGTCTCCTCCCCCTTCTTCACGCCTTTCGAGCCAATCCTGAATAAAGCTCAGAATGGGGCACAAAAAAAGACATTTGTTCCGAAAATACAAATTTCAGATTTAAAAAAAATAATACATGAACAGACTAATCGATTAATCGTCAGAAAAGATGTCCGATTAATCGATTATCAAAATAATCGTTAGTTGCAGCTGTAGTCTAAACCAAATGGGGTGAATATCTCCACCATCATATCTTCTATCGTCCCATCCGTAAACTTAGCAGCTTTTGGTTGTGAATATGGGCATCTGTGTACCAGTAATTGCGGTCAAACTGCCCACTTGAACACTCAGTTCCTCTGAATCCGTCACTGATGTGACTCCATTGGGTATCATGAGAAACAAAATTCACATGGAACTTATGGAAGCAGTGGCAGCAGAAAATGCAGACTTGGTCTAGTAATTCTACTGTCAAGTAAGCGTGCGCTTTTAGACTCGCACCATCAAGTTCTATTCCGGATTAATGTTATGCTTTAACTGCGCTACTTGCTACTACCACTGGGGGTTATGAGAAAGGCCACCATGCGATTGTCCTAAACTAGCCCACTGAGTTATCGCAAGACTCTGGCCCATTGAGAAACAGTTCCTCCCTCTCTGCAGTAGACTCACTCGACGTGTGCGAGTCGTAGGATGATGGTGGTGAGGAGAGGGAATCGTGGAGGGCATTTCATAGAAACCTTTCACAGTGAAGGATCCATTGTTCCTATAAAAAAACACAATCCTCCAAGAGGGTACAAGACGGCTCTGTCCCCAAATCATGCGATAAGAACCAACTTGATCTCTGGTGGCAAAAACGCACATCATGATCTCGAGAACCAATGATCCAAATGAGCCTTTTGACAAACTTCACCAATTGGGAAGGCTAACATATCTCAATCGATACTTGTAACGTATCGGTTGTCTTAAGTGCACGTCATGTTACTGTTGAATATTGAATATTGACAGATTTCTAGACTTAAATTGAGGTGGGAAGACCCCAATGAGTCACTGCTCATTGGTGTTGAGACGATCCAGCTGAGATGACTTTGGTGTCTGATTAGGATGCCCCATGGAGGCCTCGGGGAAGACCCTGGACAAGCTGAAGGGACTATGTCGCTCAATTGGCCTAGGAGCACCTCAGGGCCCCACTGAACAACCTTTTTTTTTCTTTACAATTTATGTTTGCCACCTGCTTTTGATTTAAATTCTTTGTGACCAAATTATTATTATTATTATTATTATTTTACAAATAATTTATTATGACAGTGCAGAATGGTTCAGGAAAGCTGAAAATATT
Organism: Bregmaceros cantori; assembly: GCA_900302395.1. Classification (NCBI taxonomy): domain Eukaryota; kingdom Metazoa; phylum Chordata; class Actinopteri; order Gadiformes; family Bregmacerotidae; genus Bregmaceros; species Bregmaceros cantori. The sequence goes on along the minus strand of OMKY01213357.1, from coordinate 12,421 downwards.
CATTTGCTACTAAATTGAATTCAGTACTCCACTCTACTCAAAACTTCTTCCATCACAGAGTGAATAGTTAATCCAAAAAGCTCAGATTGCATTATAAATCCAGCTAGTGGTGCATTGCAACTCTAACCAAATTGATGCATGATCGGTTAATTGCAATGGAACGACTGATTCCCATAATTCCAGTACTTTGTTATTCTCAATGGCTCGTAGTCTACCAAGTAATTGTTCCAGATGCATGGATTTCAACTCCTGCAAATTCAGTCACATCAATATCGCTACGCATTCATGAATTGATTAGTCCCTCCACTACCAAGCAATGGAGGTGAGGGTGGTAGAAGGTGACGAGGTGTTGACAATGTCCTGGCATGATAAAAACACTGTACTTCTTTAAGCACCTGATTTTTTTTTTCATCCATCAAACGCACACATACACACACCCGCGCACATCAATATAGTTCAAGATACCAGAAATGAGTTATATTAGTTTCTTTTGCATCTGCATGCACTCGTGAGATGTGAATGAACGCAAAAGTCATCTTTAACAAAGAAATCGACATATAAAACGTCAGTTTGATCAAAATAGGTCAGTCTAGATTTTCTTTTGTACGGACGGACATTTCTGGAACGCAAGAACCACCGCAACTCCATTCATTGAGATCAGCGACAGTGAGTCTCAGCTTCTTCACAAGAAACACATGGGTTGTCAGGGGTGAGAGGATTAATTTGTCAAAATGCAGCTTTTAAGGGCGGAGCTTTTTCCATGGGTCCATCCCATCAGGATGATCTGTCATCGTGGGGGCTACCATCGGAGTTCTCTGTGTCACCCTCGGAGATGGCCTGCATGGGGGCGGTGTACAGCCGACTCCGGGTGCTGTAGCGGCTGCTGTTGGCCACTGGGGGGATTCGCGAGCGGCCCTGTCTGGAGGCTGCGGACATAGAAAAGCTCTTAGGGGTAAAGCTCTCTGCGTTGGCGCGGGGGAACAACCCCGGTATCTGGATGGGTTCCAGGCCCGGAATGGGTGGGCCCTCCCTTTGGAAGGCGCAGGGTGGATCGTCACTGGACTGCAGACGGCCAGGTCCCATCTCTAGTGGATCCCCTGGCATTTTGGGTGCCAGTGGGCTCTTGAGGATCTCAGTTGCCGACATGCGGTAGCTGGAATCGGACCGGCTTCCTTTGCGGAGCAAGAGTAGTTTGAACTCTTCGTTGGAGGTGCTGGATTTCCTAGCGCTGCGGTAGATTGGGACAGGTGCCCGTGGGGGCAGGCAGGGAGGTGGGAATGGCGGTGGTGCCGTGGGGGCACAGAGGGGAGGAGCAGGGGGAAGAACGATGGAGGGAACAGTGCAGGTTGGCGGTGGTGGTGGCGGACACAGCATGCGAGACTTGAGCACCACCTCGCCAGAGTCCTTACGTCCTAGAACCTTCCGTTTGGATCTGGAGTAGTAAAGCGTGCAATTAGAAACATTGGTTTTTCAATATAAAGATATTTACTTTGTTTATATATGTAAGAGAAATACCTGTGTATCATCGCAAATAAATCCTCAGTTGTCCGCATCTTATTGGGCGACGTGAAAATTATGTCCTCATCAACTTTAGCTTCATCCATCATTGGTGAGAGAGAATTGTCACTTGGTGTTGAATCTGCAAAACACAGTCAGTGTGTCACTTGCCAAAATCCAAGACAAATGTCCACAACATCGACTAGGAGTAATTTAGTTGGGGACTAGGAGTAATTTTAGTTAACCACCGAGATGCCAATTCCAAATCATTGTTTCCCCTTTTAATATTTCTTTCACTTCATCCAAGACCATGCCAGAAACAGGAAGACATTGCTGTACGGCATTCCGTTGAGCTCTGACTCTCTTTCCTTCTGGCAGATGCGATAGATCCCTGCTTACTAAGACCACCAGACCTAAGCACACAATTCCATTGCACAATGTTTCTCGGCAATGGAAACACTGTGCACAGCGTAGGAGTTCTGTTTGAACTCTAAGGTCGAATTGTAACACTGACCACTCATGCAGTACTAGACTCTTATGATTAATGACAGAGCATCCCGATACTGTAGTCCATTGTTTCGCTATTCAGGTTTCTCTGAGTATCCTATACTATTAAAAGTGCAAATCCCAAATTCCATCAGAGTATTTCTTGTAAATGCAAATGTGGAAAATCAAAATGATTGTGATTTGATGGAAGACATGTACCTTTACTGAAGTAATCTTCTGTCTCAGGGGTGGTGGAGTCATCTCTGCCTTCAGATGACAGGTGTAGGTGGGCACTTCTGGTAGCACCTGATGTGACGTCCTCTTCCTCCTCGTCTCGTTCTCGTCGGCCGTGTCGCACATCGCTGATTGTGTAAGGGTGCGATGTGTCAGTGGACATACCAGGCACTTTTGCTGGACTAGCCCAGGATCCTGAGTCTGAGTGGTAACCGGCAGCATGGCCATACGCTGGGGGTGGGGGCTGGTCTAACCGCGGTCCCACCCTTCCAGAGCACATTATCCTCCGCGGTGGTGGTAAGGGCTCCTCTTCTTCTTCGTCCTCTTCATCCTCTTCATCATCGTCATCTAAGGAGAAAGTTCGCTCCCCGAGAACACGGAACTCAGGGTGTTTTTGGGCTGTTGAGGGTGTGAGCCCCCTGAATTCTACGTGGGAGTTGATGTGTGTATGAAGGTCCACCGGTGAGGGGTTTGGGGCACGGGGCACTGGTCTGTGTATTGGGGAATCATCTGGAGGAAGGCTGGTTATCGGCTCCACCCTGGTTCGGAAGCCAGTCATAGCCCATAAAGTTCCAGGACCATAACGGTCCTGTCTATGCCGCAAGCTCTCGTATGGTGGCGGTCCATCTGGATGGCGACCAGGAGGAGGAGGAGGATGGGCTGGTGGTTGGCTACATGTAGGGACATGGTCGGTGGAGATGGTGTGATCCTGTGCTGATGGTCTTTGAGGAGGTGGTCGGCGAGGTGGAAGAGGCCTGGTGATGACTTGAGGAGGTGCCAAAGTGGTAGCGCTAGGGGTGTATTTTGGTCGGGTGGCACTCTCTGACTTATATGGTTTGTCAATGATGATCGCGCTTTGTTCTCTAGGCTGTCCTATGGAGCGCAGCTGTACTGCACGAAGAGCTGATGGAGTGATAGCGAGAAGATTAGCACTGGGGATAAGTGGGATGGAATTTGCACTCAGCGGATTGGAGTTCAGTTTCTCTGTCGATGAGCTTCTTCCTCCCGTTGTTGTGGTCGTGACAATGCGAGGCTTGCTGTGATGAAGTGTGTGCATGTGATGTGTTCTGTGGGCAAGTGTGTATTTAGCGTGTCCACCATGAAGCACATGGAGGTCCAGTTGAGATGGTGGAGGGGGAAATTCAGGGTCCCGCTTGTAGGAAGAGGTGGGGGCATTCCCTTCCCGGGGTAGATGCTGCAGTGAGGAGAGAGAGGACTTCCTCTCTGGCACTTTAGGCTTCCTTTTACCGCTTGTTGGAGATAGTGGCCCAGGGAAAAATGCTGCAGAGGAAGAGGGAAACGTTGATGTTGGCGTCTCTGATTGGCTAGAGTATCCACTAGAAGGAGATGCAAGCCCCGCCAATTTCTCTGGAGATGCCAACTTAAATTCTCCCTCAGTAGGGGGCAGGGTAGGACTTGAGGCCCTGCACTCTGGAGGTGCTGGGTTGGGTGCTGGTGTCTGGCTCTCAGCAGATGAGGTAGAGCTCTCTGGAGACTTGATGCACTCCATGACAGTAGTACCGGTAGCTGTGCTGGAGTTAGACATGGATGTGTTCTCTCCATTACCAGACTTCACCTCATGGTTGTGAAGCCACAGGTCTGCATAGTCTGACTGCACAGCACCATCATCTTTGAATGAGTGTGTGTCTGTTGATCCAAAAGACATGGGCTCCACTATGTCGACAGTATTACTTATCCCGATTCCCCAGGTTTCCATGGGCTCAACTACAAGACAGGTGGTCTGCAATGGCTCTGGGGGTGTTGCAAGATCCAGGTCCAGCTTCATATCTCTGGAAGACAAAGTGAGATCTTGATCACTAACTGTCTTAGGTGGATCTGGGTCAACCTCAGGGCCTTGAGATGGTTCCATTGTAATTGTACTGTTGTATTCCTTCAAAGAGGAACTTCTTTTGGGTGGCGGGGGTTTGGCCTTTGATCTCCTCAGTGAACGACAGGTTCTCCCCAGGGTCATGGTACCCAGTCTGTAGTCAGATTGGGTCTGGCTGTAAACTTTGTGTTCTATTGGGGCTGTCGTAGTACTGGACTGTTCACAGTACTGGGTGCACCCTGGGTCTGCATAGTTGTATTTGTCTTTTGTGTAGCTCTGGTTGCATTCTTCAATGTGCCTGGAAGAATAAAATCCATCTAATTCTGATGGGTATAAAGATTCAGGCTGTTTTTCCGGGTTGCTGGTCTTGTCGGAGAAGCAGATTTGGTCCTTCACCTTGAGATCCTGGCCTCGTGTGTTCTCCGGATCTCGGTCTACGTCAGGGTGGTCTTGGTCTTGTGGATAGGTCCACTCCCCTTCACTAGCTGTACTGACTCCAGCATCATCTAACTGGTCAGTAGCAGAAGAGGTGAAGGAGCTTGACCTGTGGCCTGGGCCCTGAGGTCTGAGGTCTGAATGGTGATAAGAATTGTCCATGATGAATCCTTCGTCAACAGCATTTGGCACAGTGTTGAGTGACAGTTCCGAGTCACAGTGGGAGGAGCCAGTGAGTGGCGGTGACGAGGGAGGTGGGATGGTCTCCGAAGTCTGAGAAGGGCAGGTTGAGCTCGATCCACTCCAGTTTCCACTGGACGACTGGTGGTCTTCCTTGTGGTCAACATGGTGTACCCCTGTGGTGGATGCGGAGTGGATTGGGCTGCTAAAGGTGTCGGAGCTTGAGGAGATCTCACAGCTTCCCATGTCTGCTTTACGAGGCAAGCGGGAGCGACCTCTCTCTGTCCAGCCACGATCCGGGCTTCCATCTCCACCCCCGCAGCGATCCCCAGAACGCTGCAGCCTCTTCAGGCTGCCCAGGGCATGCAGGGGCTCCGGGGCTGCTTGGTCATCGGTGCTCTCCTCTTCATCTTTCATCATCATCATCATCATGCGGGGACTCGGCCCACTCGGCAAGAAGTCCTCCACCTCGTAGGGTGACAGGTCTTCATCTTCATCATCGTCATCGTCGTAGTTATCATCATCGTCATCGCTGTCCATGAGGCGGCCTCCCTCACGAGGCAAGCTACGAGAGCGCAATCGGCTGCCATTTGACGCCGTGCTGGTGTATGTGCTGTCGGTGCCTTGGTCGCCAAGAGACGAAATGTTTCCTGTGGAATGGGACAGCGAGGCAGGGATCCCCTGATGACAGCGCTGTGCTCTGATTCGCCGCCTGGATGGAGCTGCTGAGGCTGCATGAGGAGATGCAAAAAGATATGCAATATATTACTTGGCAATAGTGTATTTTTTTTAGTCTCTATCATAGACATTGGACACAAAAGGATGGGAAAACGCAATGGCTATATCCAAACCTGGTTTTAACATCTAAATGTCAAATACACACCAGAAAACACATTTCATTTTTAAATGGAAGTGATTAAAAGTCATTGTTGAAATGTTCTGTGAGTTAAAACATACATGATATGAGGAAGTCGTCGGTCTGACATCCTGAGTCACGTGTGTGGTGAGGCCGCCCGGACGGCGACGTGTCATCCTCACACGGAGACAGCTGGCGGCTGCTGACGTGAACACCCACTGTCCTCTCCCTTGCTACCGGAGACTCGTCAGAGTCTATGGAGAAGGGGAGATGGATCTGTTGAGAGCTTTGTTCGTTCATCTCATTTTTGTTACAATTCATTCCGTAATCTTAATATTAAATTGATTTGTCCGGTTCATTTGATTTGTGACAATGCAATTTTCATTTGAATTGCATGCCACTTTTTCAAACAAAGACAGAATTTGGTGTTGATAACCTATCTAGAGGACCTATAGACCATTTCAAAACATACATCATCACTTGCGTTCCGTCGAGAATGCGCGTGCATCAAACATGTGCAGCTTTCTCTCATAAAATCAACATACATCAAAACATGACAAAATACCATACATTGGTTACACTTTAGTCATTTGCTCAATATTCAAAAAGGAAACCCATTGTTTTCCGATTTTGATCTTTAGAGCAAATATCTGCCGATACTATTGTGCATCTCTAGCGGTAATACGTACCCATGTCCTGTTGGACTCTTTTGGGGATTCCAGTGATGGTCTTCCTCCTTCTCAACTTCCTTCTTCTCTGTAGCACTGACTGGGAGTGGACCAGGGAACAGCGTGCACTCGCCTCTCTGTCAAAACCCACACCTGCACACACACACACACACACACACACGCACACACAAAATCATTGGTGTATGAAGTAGGAGGACAAGTCGTGGCAAAAGTAAAAGTCCTGCTAGGTGCCTCCAACTTAACACTCAAGATGCTTGTCCTGACTGAGAAGCTGTGCCAATTAGCTGGGTTAAAATGGTTGAAACCAGTCTGTGTTGTGAATTTTTACTCCAGAAACTTCACTAAGAAATGTTTATCCAAGACTTCAATCATCTGTGTAAGAATGTTCATAATATTGTTATGTACAGAAACATATATATTTTTGTGTTACAAATACCACAGCTCAGTCTGTTAAAACAGTGCACGACAAAGCATACAGTATAGACGCGGGGAGTCATCTTTGCAGCATGTCAGCTTTGCTGCATGTCTCCTACTCCTTCTTCGTTCATCAAATCTTAAATAAAACCAAAAAATGGTCTGAATAAATTGTTAAGAACAATTTTATGTTTTTAACAAATGTTTATTTTTTTTGTAAAATATGGAACTCAATGCAATACAGGATAGTAATTGTAGGTTGGGAAGTACCAGACCATATGTAATCAGATTACAGTAAATTGCAGAAATTGGTAGTTGCAGTTAAAACATGTTATTTATTAATCTAGATGCATTTGCCATCGCTATGAGGGATTACGGGATTACAATAACCCTGGCTGGTTATACATTTGTGAAAAAAATCATGGCTAAGATCTTAACCTGGTAAATGTGCAGGCAGCCGAACCCCTTCTTCAAGTTCTCACATTGAATTTCAGACGCACTACACATATTTACAGTGCCCACATTGAAGACATTGAAAAACAAAATGGACTCAATTAGTATTCAAAATGTATCTAAAATTAACTGAAAGTAATCTATAACTTTCAAAATGTGCGAATGTGATTAACGTGTAACTTATTATTTTAAAATCCCCTGCTGCTTTAGAAATACCATATCTGTCCCCTGTGTAATGTCTTATCAGTCCACTGGAGGGGGCTGCAGGGCTGCTACCTGTGACTTACAGTTTGTGTTAAACGAAATAAAATCTGTTGGTGTAATCTGTTGGTGTTCATTATCAAACATAACAATGTTTGATAATGTTCATACATACAGAGGCATATGTTTTGGCTACAAATTGAGAACAATTACCAAAGGTTAGTTTAAAAACAAATACTGTATTTCCATAAAATGTCAAAATTGGGTGTGCTGCAGTGCATGGCTCATTCTGTTAAGACACGTTAAGGCACACATATGCCATGGCGCGGATCGTCGTGAGTTTGCTTTCTGTCACCGTCAGCTTTGCCACAGGTCTCCTCCCCCTTCTTCACTCCTTCCCAACTAATCCAGAATAAAACTGAAAATGTTCTGGAATCTGAACTATACTAACAATCTAGAAATTACTGTGGAATTGCCAACTATAGAAATACCATTATCCGTCCCTTGTGCAATGTTCTATTATTCCACGAGGTGGAGGGGCTGCAAAATTAAATATAGTACATACATTTTTATTATACGAATAACATTACGAACGCTTAATGTCCCTACAGTATATACTAAAGCAAATTATTATCGTCTACAAATGCCAATTAAAATGTGTCCACTAATGGGTGCTGCTACCTGTGACGTTGATGGGGATGATAACGGAGGATATGGAAGTTGGTTCGTCGGTCTGCTGGTCAGTGGACTCCTTGGACCAGCTCGTCTGTTTATCCTCAGTGCTGGGCCCCGTGCTGACCTGACTGGAAACCACCTGACCTCGAGCTCGCTGCGGCGCCGACACGGAGCCCTCGCTGGCCTCATCCTCTTCAGGGGACACAGTCTACACACAGAAAAGGCAGACATGTTGGGGAGGAGTGGACTGCATTTAGTCAGATTACAAACAACACTAACTGAAGACACTTGGTTGCCCTGGTTCCACTGCACCCATAGGGAGCTAGACTATCCGCTTAAATTGTGTCTCCACGATGGAAGTCCTAGACGTCCCGTCCCCGTCACTCGCGGCCCGCGGGTTGTTGGGCCACTGATTAGTCGGCCACTGCTTCGAACTGATTGGGCGAGGCAAGGGCGCACCAAATCCTGCCTATTGCTGATTGGTTGGTAGTCGCGCCGTCTGCTCAGCTGATAACAACAACAACACAGCGTGGCAGCAGCTCATTATTCGTTTCTCAAGTTCAAGTTCAGATCACACGCTCTCTTGTATTGAGTATGGCTCCGGTTGTTGTGCCATGGTCTGCGGCTGAGGTCGAGACCTTCGTCGAAATTATCGCCGACAAGAGAGCGAACGAAGGGCCGCCATTATGGCTCCAGCGCGCTGTATGTTTACGTGTATTGTCCTCACTCCATTCACTTGTTGACATTTGGTAGGGGTCCAATCCGTTTATAATGATTATCTTTTCTAAATATTTCTCTCTGGCCTCCTTTATATTTATATTTTACACATTTTAACAGTTCTTTCTCTCTCAACCCCTGTCTCTGCACGCTCTTGGCATGCAGTAAGACTGTAAACATACAGTGCGCTGGAGCCGATATGGCCACCGCCCACCCGCGCTGTCACTTGTGCAACAACCCTATTAGGGGTGTGGCGATTTGAAAATTTGCGATCGTGATGATCGTGGCCCCAAAAATCGCTATTGACGATTTGTTTGCGACACCCCTAGTTCCAATCAGGCTGTTGCAAGTGACGTCACAGATGGGCGGCCATACTGCTACCGGCGTGCGGTTTGTTTGCAGTCTTACTGCGTGCCCAGAGCTTACAGAGAGACGATTCGAGAGAGAAATAACTGTTAAAATGTGTAAAATATAAATAACAAAAAATGTTAAAATCTAAGAAAGGATGTGGGATATACCTTGCTAGAAAAGGAGGCCAGAGAGAAATATTTAGAAAAGATAAACATTATAATAAGTACAGTGAAAGCGTAAACAAACCACACTGGCACCAATATGGCGCTGGTGCAACAGCCCTATTTGGGCATCTCAGCCTTGCAAATCCTATGTTGGAGTGCTTAGTTCTCTTAAAAGTAGCGAAATGAAGTACGTTGGAAGTATGTTTCAGCTGTATCTTATTCATTTCATAGAGAACTGTTAATGACATGACGTAATGATGTTATTTCTGGTATGTTTGGGACAGACCACTGTTTGGAACAGCACTTACCTGCTGAGAATTTGCACGCTTACAGTAGTGCGGTGTCCAAAGTGCATAAAATGGAAATAATACAAATTGGAACACAGCCTTAGGCTACTACTACAACTGACTGCCTTGGGTTACTACTACTACTAATCCAAATATGACCTGGCATTGTCCAAATAATATTTGAAACGGTTAGGGCTTAAGGCGCGTTACCTAATCGGTTGCCTTAAGGCCCATTCACACCTTACGTAAACTACGATATGGGTATGACATTCTCTCCATCCATTTACGTACATAAATTGACACGGCTCTGGGGACCTTATGATTACATGCGAACGGATAAAACTGAGCAGGCTTGAGGGGCTTGAGTATAAATAGCTGTTGTTGCACACGGTAAAGTAAAAGACGCTCGGAGGTATGAAGGCGGCACCTTCACGTGGAGCGTACGGACGGATTACGTACGTAATTGGCCACGTAGGGTATGAATTGGCCTTTATTCGCGCCGCTTTGCTCTCACTGTGACTGGCCGCCACAAACGGCAAGAAACACTCCTTCCCTCCGGCAGACGGCTACCAAGATCACTAGACTCATTAACAATTTATTTCCGTGTGCAGTGATGTTGTTGAACTCTCCAGGCAAAGTGCAACATTTAACACTCTCGAAGCACCTTACTTGCGGACCACCTACCGGCTGTAGACTCGCTGTAGCCGTGTAGAGCTACAATTGAACATACAATTGTCTTGTAACTTGAAATACCTACTAAGAATGTTATTATTACCTGTCACTTTCTTTTTTGTTCTTTTATTGTTATTACTGTCTTTTTTTAATTGTTATTACTGTCTTATTATTGTGTTATGATGTTCCCCAAATTCCATGGGTAAACTGCTTGCATATGCAACCTGTTGAATAAAGTTTATTCTTTTCGTCTTTGTCTTTGTTTCTTTTTTTTGTCAAGTCTTTGGTCTCCCCGTCCAGAGGAAGTCACTCCTCCACTCCTACCTCTCTTCTTACCTTTCTGTGAATAGTCTGCACGTCTGCCTCTCGTCTTTGCCTTTCCTACAGTAGGACACATCAGAAAAGGAAGTTAGTGTTAGATTGGGTACATGGGCTCACAGATCTTTTTTTCTTCTAAAAAGATCATGCAACCATTTTCAAATAGTACATTACTAATTGTGTTGGGTATCTTTACTTTTAACATTTTAAGAATAATGTTACAGGATTGCGGTCATTAAATACTGGTCTGGATGTGTTACAGATGGCCAAATTAGAAAAGTATGGTTTTGGATTCATTTAATTAATTTCCCGTATGTCCTCTGTTCATCCATCAAAAACCTGCTCCTCAACTGGACCTGGAATAGGGCAAGTAAGATAGCCGCAGGTTCCTCCCACCCAGCACACCATCTCCTCACCCCCCTTGCCCCCTGGCAAGCGCTACAGGGCATTGCCCACAAGGAGAACCAGACTTGAAACAGTTTCTTCCCCCATGCAATGGTGTTGTTAAACTACTAATGGTGTTGTTATGCTCTACGGAGCATGCAACTCTTTGGAACTTCTAGGAGTCCAACATGCCCTCTAGTAAAGCACCCCTGGCTGAGACTTTTCCTGCTACTGTATCACTTTAAACTGGCAAGCCAGAACCAACTGATTGTCCATGCATCGACCGTGATTAGAACGATCATTAGGTATTGGTAAAACCAGGGTCAAAAAAAGTGTCAATCAAATCGTGTTATCCAGTCACAGCGCAGTAGGTGGGACAAGCGATGCGGCGTGACAGCCAAACAAATAATTTGATTGGTCAGCCCGTATACAGGCGACGTCTGCCTGATTTGCCCAGACCCAATGCACCAATGGACGATTTGTTGGTTCTGGTTCGCCAGTTCATCTCCTTGTAATATTTATTATTATTATTATTATTATTATTATTATTATTATTATGTTCACCGGAGTGTCTACAGTTTCTGAACCCCAATTCCATGTGTAAATGGTTGGGATTCCTACAGGTGAAAGACTGTAGCTACAGCCTAGAAGATGTTAGAGGGTCATCCTCTGACCTTTTTCTGAAGAGCCTCTAGTTCCGCTTCCCTGGCCGCACGCTCCTGCACACCAAACACGATAGACTGGGTAAGTCAAACGTCCTCCAAGACAGAATCCATGGCGATTGAAAACTCAATGGTTGTGTCCGAGCACACTCGTTATGTCTCAAATGTCCTGCTTTTGCACTCTGTGCATTATATTTCAGTGCCCAGGGCACTGTCCCGAGAGCTACAACCAGTGGCGTAGCCAGAAATCTAAAACAAGGTGGGCCAATAGTGAAACAATGTGGACCAGTTTTTTGACGGGATTTGGGGGTCCTCCCCCAAGAAAATTCGAGATGATATTTAATGCATTTTAATTTTAATCAACCAGCTGTCCGGCATAATGCTGTGCCGGACAAGGCACTGAAAAGACGGATGCCTGGCCATCCTACTTTAAAACCCCAACATAGGCATTAGGACTTTATGTAGGTTATGTTAATAGAGGGAACAATACAGGCCAACGGCTACCTATACTAAAAAAACAAAGAAACAAAAAAAGGAGAATTGAAATAATTCAGAAGAGAACAAATATACTGGGCCAGTTTCTTAAATAGGGTTACACTGGAGTGAAATACACCTTAAATGTGTTTTTTAAAATTAGGTCTAATATCACTTTAGGTCTAATATCTATTATTATAACTATGACGGCTAATATTACAATATATTCTTACTATCATGTTTTTTATTCTGCCCATTATTATTATTATTAATTATTAATTATTAATTATTAATTATTATTATTATTATTGTTGTTGTTGTTGTTGTTGTTGTTGTTGTTGTTGTTGTTGTTATTATTATTATTATTATTATTATCATCACATTAAAATTATTTGAATATTATGTGATGAAAACTTAATGCAATTACTTTCCTTAATTTTAAAA
>OMKY01213356.1:0-15980 GCA_900302395.1 Bregmaceros cantori | reverse complement strand
TTTTCTGTCCCGCGCAGGGGGATTTTATTTACCTAGTGTGTGTTGTGCAGATGAGTTTGTATTTCAACGCCGTGTTTCAACAAAAAACGGTATTAACCGGTATTAACCGGTTACCAATATTTTAAAATAAGTGTTCCTGTTCCGGAACATAAAAAATAATAAAGTTTCCGGTTTCGTTTCTGTTCCCTGGAAAATACAAAAAGTTCCCGGTTTTCGTTTTCGTTCCTTGAACTGGTTCAAAGCCCTGGTAGTAAGTAAGAAATACTCTGGACAAGTCAGGTTATTAGTAATATATACGATGCTATCTAACAAAGTCTCTGGCGCGATGACGTGGCAAGGACGTCCCCGATGGAGAAGCAGGTGAGTTCGTAGGTAGATGTGTAGATTGCAATACTCAACTTCGGCGACGAGGAGACGAACCAGGAGAGGTGGAATGAGAGCCGTGTCAGTAGTGTGTCAGTCTGTAGTGTGTCTCAGTGTGTGTGTGTGTGTGTGTGTGTGTGTGTGTGTGTGTGAGAGAGCCGTGTCAGTAGTGTGTCAGTCTGTAGTGTGTCTCAGTGTGTGCGTGTAGCATGTCAGTCTGTAGTGTGTCTCAGTGTGTGTGTAGCATGTCAGTAGCGTGTCAGTCTGTAGTGTGTCTCAGTGTGTGTGTAGCATGTCCGTAGCGTGTCAGTCTGTAGTGTGTCTCAGTGTGTGTGTAGCATGTCAGTAGCGTGTCAGTCTGTACTGTGTGCATCTCAGTATGTGTGCGTAGCGTGTCACTAGCGTGTCAGCCAGTAGGAGTAGCTCTTCCTGTGCGGTGCAGACGCGGTGTCTGGCCTTGTTGCCTTGTTTCCATTGTTCTCCTGCACTGCCCGTCCTGTCCACTGTAACACCTCATAGGCTGTCCATTATAGCGCCCTGCGTCCTCCCTCTGTCCTCCCTCCGTCCTACACGGACCACCCATCCCACCCTGCCGGCTGTGCTAACCATCAGGCCCGAGGGGTAACCACGCCTGGCACAAAGTTGCATGAAAATGGCCACCTGTGGAGGCGGTTATCACATCAATAGGGATATTTCGGTGGTATCACATACAGTGAAGTATACAGATACGTACAGTTAAGTGGTATTAATTAACACTTCACGTGCTGCCCAGTAGCTCAGTCGGTTAGGCAGTGCACTGGAAAGCGCGCATATGCCTTAATGGCACGGTGAGTCGGTGGTTCGAATCCCACCACCGTCGTATTTCCCGCATGTCTATCCCCCATCTTCACCTGTTTCCACTACCCCTAATAAATAAAGCTTGAAAAAAAAACAGCCTGAATGGGCTGGAAAAAACATTAAAAAAAAATTACCACTTCACGTTCATTATATAGGGCAATACAATGGACGTAGTTAGACTTCCATCTGCTGGCGATTGATAGCATATTTCCATGGATAAATAAATAATAGAAGACTTCTAAGTGGACAACATTATGCAAATATTGTTCTCTGCCTGTTTGTCAATACCATCATAATGTCTGCCGTGGCCGCCAAGCCGTGACATTACAACATATGACAGCCCTATTCTAGGTTTCCCTTGGGCTATCAATGGTTTATTTGAGCGATGCTTGTGTTTGTTGAATTGAGAGATCTCAGGATGGGGGTGTACTACTTCCGGAGTGCCATTGATGTCCCATTTGGGTCGTTCAGGAGCCTTATGGTAGTGGAATACAAACTGATCTTTTGCCGTGAAGTTCTAGTTCTGATGGACCTGAACCTCCGGCCCAATGGGAGCACATTATCAATTCCATTCCAGATCCTGCAGGTGTGAGGTGATGAAAAATCATCACCTCACAGATCACCTAGAAATACAAAGAGCTCTGCATCACTCAAACCAATAACAGCAATAATCAAAAGCAGAAGCCTAAAACTCTCCCAAAACGACCTAACAAAACATATTGGAAGGCCATTAGTGGAAGGAAAAAGAAGCAGAGCAAAATAGAACAACACTGGACTGAGACTGCTGTGGGAGGATGACCCATCTTGGTGCACATTCTGCTACAAGTGGATATAGGACACAGGACACAAAAAGGTATGACGATAAATTGCATTGTAAGTGCAATAACAGCACGTCAGTCAATGCATTATGGTCTGTTAATGCAATGTTCAGGGACATTCTATATTCAGAGATAGTCTATATACAGAGACTATCTATATACAGGGACAGTCTATGTACAGGGACTATCTATATACAGCAGTGGTGATTGCTTCATGATTGCAAGAGAAGCCCAGCTTCCCCTAAAACGTCACAAAAAGAAATGTGTTTGTGTTCTGTGTTTTGTTGAGTGTATATGTAGACCGATGGTGCTTTAGACCAAAGGTTCGATAGACTGAGGGTTCACAAAGCCGATCTCGGCCTTATGAACCCTGCGGGAAGTTTATAAGACCGAATACCGATCTAGTGAATCCCCCGCAGAGCTCACAAGGCCGACTCCCCGGTCTAGTGACGCTGTCCGGCCGACCACCGCGCAGCTAAACGGCGCGCAGCCAAACACCGATCTAGTGAACTCCAGTGGGGTTCGTAAGACCACCACGCCGGTCTGGTGAACCCCCGTGGGGTTCGGAAGGCCGCCACGCCGGTCTAGTGAAACCCCGTGGGGGTTGAAAAGCCGCTGCCTGGCCGGTCGCACGGTCTCCGCTGACCGGCCGCCGCCCAGCCGAACGCCGGTCTAGTGGACCATGGCGGGGTTTCATAAGGCCGAATGGCTGTATATAGAGAGTCTATATACAAGGACAGTCTATCTACGGGGACTATCTACTGTACATACAGGGACAGTCTATGTATAGAGACAGTCTGTATACAGGGACAGTAGATGTTCAGAGACAGTCTATGAACAGAGACAGTCTAAATAGAAGGACAGTATATTAACAGACAGCCTACAGTCAGGTAACAGACACTAAAGGTCACTGACTGAACAGCTTACATCATATCATCATATCAGCTGTCAGTGTCTGGTCACTGATAGAGATTACGTAACACGGTGCGCCACTTTATCCATGTTTTCAAAACAGAATATATGACCACCAAACACGAGCCATGACCCTGCCCCATATTTTCTGTTGATAAGAAGCTTGTCATGCATTGTGACCGCAAGGCGCGTGTTCCAGATCTGTGGCACCGGAAGGTTATGGTGAAGAGAGAGTATAGATATATTCATTGGCATCTGTAAAACAATTTGTAGATGATTTAATCTGTGGAAAAAGCAACCCACTGGCTGGCCCCGTGGTGTAGCAGTTAACGCAGCCCCATACAGTCGACAGACTCGACAGCGTACGAAGAAAGAGCGCCCTATACACACACACACACACACACACACACCCTACCTACCCACCCTAAGTGCACTATATGGTATGCATGCCATTTTGTAGAGGTGTCTGAATGATCCTTGTATCCAACACATGGTGCAACACATCAGGCACCATCACCCTGAACACGGGGGCTCCCCAGGTTTGTGTGCTCAGCCCCCTACTTTTCACACTATTGACCCACGACTGCACACCCAAGCACAGCACCAACATCTTTGTCAAATTTGCAGACGATACAACTGTGGTTGGTCTCATCCACAACAATGACGAGTCCAACTACAGGGATGAGGTGAGCCAGCTGACTACCTGGTGTGGTGACAACCTCTCCCTCAACGTCAGCAAAACAAAGGAGATCGTCATCAACTTCACGAGAGCACACACCCAGCACCCCCAACTGTCCATTAACGGAACAACTGTGGAGAGAGTGAGCAGCACCAAATTCCTTGGTGTGCACATCACAGAGGACCTCTCCTGGATCACCAAGACCTCATCCTTTCACAAGAAGGCCCAACAACGTCTCCACTTTCTCCGCAGACTGAGGAACACCAGAACCCCTACCTCCATCATGCACCGTGGGACCGTTGAGAGCATCCTGACCAGATGCCTCACTGTGTGGTATGGCAGCTGCACTGCTCACTGCCGAAAGACCCTGCAGCGCACAGTGAGAGCAGCTGAGAAGATCATCGGTGCCCCCCTCCCATCTGTTCAGGACATCTACTACACACGCCTGACCCGGAAAGCCATCCGGATCCTAGGCGATACCACACACCCCACACACCGCTACTTCCACTTTCTACCCTCTGGTAGAAGACTGAGGAGCCTTCAGGCCAAAACCAACAGACTGAGGGACAGCTTTGTCCATCAAGCTGTCAGGCAGCTGAACACTCTGCCAGCTCTCCCACCCAGTCTGGTTTCAATGCCCCCAGACTGAGTACTGCATGCGCGGCGCACACGCACTTACAGCATTTTTTTTTTTACCTTGACTGCACTTTTACTGCTTTTTAAATCGCATTTTACTGATTTTTATCTCTGGCACTATTGGTACTTGTTCTGTTGTTGTATTGTCTGCTTTTATAATTTCACCGTGGATGAGCGGGAACGTTATTTAATTCCAATATATGCTGTATTGGATTGACAAACTCCTTGAATCCTTGAATGCTATGTAGTGCACTGACAGTATCCCTACATGCACCGTGAAAAGTAGTGAGCATCGATGTACACTAGCAGCGTTGATAAGCGCTGTGTGGGTTGATTTGTGTGTGGGCACAGCAGGATTTGCGAGGTCTCTGAAGGCCCAACAATGTTTCCACTTTCTCCGCAGACTGAGGAACACCAGAACCCCTACCTCCATCATGCACCGTGGGACCGTTGAGAGCATACTGACCAGCATGGCGGGATTTGCGAGGTCTCTGTAACGAGGGAGAACTTGAACCGACCATTTCTACCACCTATCTACTTTTTGTTTGTTCATGTTTAAATTGAGGTGTATATCAACAGTGCACATTTGATGCAAGTGTCAACCTTCGATCGTGTCTACGAATGCTCAGATGCGGGTGCGTGATTGTGCGCTTACTTGTGCATGTGTGCACCAGGGGCCGCTCCTAAGTATAATAAGCTCCGCATCGCATTGGTTGGGATGCATTTTGGAGAAGGTTAACTAGAACATATTTTTGGTGGTGGGGGAAACCAGAGAACCTGGGGGAAACCCATGTAGACACAGGGAGAACATGCAAGCTCCACACAGAAAGGACCTGTCCGGGTTGGGATTCGAACTCAGGACCTTCTAGCTGCACCACCGTGTCGCTAAAAGAACAAGACAACTATGTGCAATCACCCAGGGACGTGGTTGCAGGTTCAGCATCCTTAGTTTACAAAGATAGAAGAGAAGAAATTGGACGTGGCAGAGATGAAAAGGTTGAGATGGATGGTTGGAGTACACGTAGAGACAACATAAGAAATGAGTACTTACGAGGAACAGTGAAAGTGGTAGAAGTTTCTACGAAGATCCATGATGAACTAATGAATGTCAGTGAAAATATGGTAAATGCAAACTATTTTAATGTGTCTAACATTAAGTTCAACTGTTCAACACTTACATTTCACTGTTCTACCAAGCAGATATCTTTATTCCCTGTGGATTCTTTCACCCGCTCTGACTGTGCAGCTTTGAACGGCACAAATAAACATTTCTCTCGCTGGGAGCCCCTTCCTTTTGAACTGAGCATGCACTGCAGGAAACGGGAAGTAACCACTGGATGGATATCATTTGGGAGGCGCGGGAAGCCCACGTCACTGCGGTGCGCCGCTGAAAGGACGGATGCGGCGGAGGCCGCCGGCTGACGCCTAATCGGAGACGCTCAACCTGGGCTTTGCATTAGCGCGTCTTTAACGACCGACGTGGTGTGCGGAGAAAGCCGGAGACGATGTCCCGCAGGCACGCGAGATCACGGGCACCGAGCCAGCGTCTATTAAGACTAGCTGATGGACTCCCAGGATGACTACATTGCATGGACACGATAATGGTGGAGGCTTGGGGGGGGAGGGGTAAAAGTGCTGGCGTGCGTAGTGCAGACATCAACTTTAAATACAGTGGTTTATAACAATAGTAGGATGGATTGCCGTAATGTCGGCCTTTTTTTTTTTACAACTTCCTAATGTGGGACAGTCAGTTGCCTAATGTGGAACAGTGGAATTTAGTGTTGAACAGTTAAACTTAATGTTAGACACATTACCATATTTTGCTTTACCATAGTTTCACTGACATTCCTTAGTTTAGAGACGAGCGAGAGCCACTGGAGCTTAGGTGTCCCACATTAGGGCAATCCACCCTACTTTACATTCAGTGGTTTCAAACAATAGTTCACCTAGAGCTACATCCGGGTGATCACAATCAGTACCAGTGCAAAGGACATAGTTAGCATTGGTTAGTAACGGATGAGATGTAATCAGATTACAGTAATCGACAGAAATGACAAACAGTAACTGTAGTCCCTTACAATTGGGGTGGATTGCCCTAATGTGGGACACCTAAGCTCCAGCGACTCTGGCTCCTCTCATACTAATGAATCAGTGGAACTATGGTAAAAGCAAAGTATGGTATCGGGTCTAACATTAAGTTCAACTGTTCAACACTACAGTTCACTGTCTCACATTAGCAATATAAATGTGCTGGGTCTGGGTGTCTTACCGACTGCGCCACAGACCCATATGTCCTAACATGGATATTGTAGTGTACCGCACAGTTCACCTCAGTAAAGGTATTTTTGATTGTATGTAATAATAATGTAAAACCATGAAATGTTAGCATGGCTAGTTTGGTGATTATCCTGAATAATTATAATCAAAATAATTATAATAATGATTATAAGTTACCATCTTGAATGTGTATTTAAAAGTAATTTTAAAGTAATGGAAAGCAGTGTTATATTATAAAATATAACACTGCTAAAATAATAAGGGTTTGTTTCAACTTGGGAGTTTTAACACAGCTTTATTAACACTGCTGCGCAACACATACAACTTGTCTGCCTGCCACTATTCTCCAGCTGCTCTACACGATGACCACAATAACTAATACATGGGCAACAACATTTACATGACGGTACCGTTTACATAATACCACAACTCTAAAGTGTGGTACCAGAAGTACTGATTACAATCCCTTCTCATTAAGTTTAGAAACCCAATTAATTGTTATCATTTGTAGTCTCTGCTCTGAGATGGCCTCAGAAGTAGAATAGTGCTTCAACTTCGGTTTGGGGTTACGGACCCAAGCACTTCCCAGAAAACTTTACTTCACTGCATGTAGCACACGGTGTGTTATGAATTCCCAGAGGAATCTCCTAATTTGAACCCAAGCAGAACAAGGAGAAGGATTGGGTTCCACAAGGGCAACCCGTGTATTGAAATACAATCTAAAAAAAAACAAGAAAATAAAATCAGAGAGTCTCGCTGAACATATCTTAAGCTGGCGTCTTCAGACACAAGGAGTTCATACATAGGCCGGCTCTTCCAGTAAAAGGAAGTGAGACGAAAAGGTCACAGCACTCCAGACAGTTCAGTTCAGGGCTGGCTGTGAGTCAGTTGATAGAGTAGCCGCTCCAATTACACGGAGGGTTGAAGGCGCTTGGCGGTTCCCTTAGCAGAATCAACAAATCGTCCATGCATCGCACGCCGCTAGACGGTACATTGGGTCTGGTAAAATCATGCAGACGTCGCCCGAATGGGCTGACCAATCAAATTATTCAAATCAAGATGTGGGTGGAGTTTGGTATGGGCGACGCGAGACGGGGCGGAGTTTGTTATGGGCAACGTGAGAAGTGGGCGGAGTTTGGTTGTCACGCCTCCACACTGCTTATCCCACCTACTGTGCTGTGACTGGATAAAACGATTTGATTGACACTTTTTTGACACGTTTTTTCAGCCCTAGTTTTACCAGACTCAATGATCGTTCTAATCATGTGCAATGCATGGACAATTTGTTGGTTCTGGCTCACCACGCTAAGTCTCCATGCCAAAGTGTCCTTGGGCACGACAATGGACCTGAAATTGCAAACAGTGGGTCGTGGCAAGCGCCTTGCATGACAGCTACTGCCATTGGTCTATGAATGTGTGGTTGAGTGGGCATTGTAAAGTGGCTTGAGTTCCATTAAATCGTAAAAAGCGTGTTGTGTGGCGCTTGCGCCGTTTCCGGAGGCTAACTGTAGGGTGCGATACTGACCCATTCAAGGCACTGGGTGCTGCCTCCGGATGAGTGGAGCCATAAGGAAGAGTTTAAACAGCTTTAAATTCTTGGGGGTGACCATAGCAGAGAACCTGTCCTGGGGCACCCACATCGCATCAGCAGTAGGGAAGGCTCAGCAGTGCCTCTTCTTCATGAGCAAGCTGAGGAGCTACAACATCCCCAGACCACTGCTGGTGAACTTTTACAACACTGTCATCAGCAGCGTCCTGACCTATGTGTTCCTGGCATGGTTCTCCCGTTCCTCCAAGGCGGACCAGCAGGCTCTCCGGCACGTGGTGAGATCAACGGGGGAAAAACGCTGGAACAGCCCTTCCAGAGATGAGTACGGTCTACATCTCACGCTGCGCAAGGAGAATGCAGAACACTCTGCGCGACCGCCACCATCCTGCCCACCACCTCTTTCAAAAACTGCCCTCCGGCAGGAGGTACAGGTCCCTGGCGAGCCGGACAAAGAGACTGGCCAACAGTTTCTTCCCTCACTCCGTCCGACTCCTGAACTCTGAAGTCTAATATCTGTTTTATTATTATTATTATTATTATCATCATTGTTATTTTATGTATTTTTATTATCTACTATTATGACATCACCCGTGCACTAGAGTCACTTTTCTGCATGCACTTTAGAGGAATATTTATATTTTTTAAGTACTTTGTTGGTCTCCAAACATAATTTCGTTGCCTTCTTTGACAATGACAAATACATTTCTTGAATCTTGAGACTCTCATCCATTCAGGCTGCTGGCATTTTCTGGATCAGAGGCTATTTCCCATTTTATAGCTAGCCATGCTGCCTCAATCAAGCGGTTGTGGATTTGCCGCGGCAAACAGGTTTTAATGTTAAAAGCGATCTTTTGTACAAGAGCTGTTTGTGCGCACAATTTTGTCGCGTATTTGTTATCAGCACAGATACCTCTATCGCAAATCATCAAACTGTAGACTCAACACTAACCTCGACAGGTTAGAGTTGGGCCGGCTGGTGAATGATTAAGTTACTGTACGAGTTGGCAAAGTGATGCGTCGCAATTCTACTCATATGAGTTTAATTCCATCTTTATGAGATCAGTTGGCCGCCCCGATCGAACGAGTTGTTTATTACGGCCTAAACTGTGCATCTTAATTATTACTGTTATTATTATCATGTTCCGTGGTAGATTTAATAACTACCACAAGGAATCATAACAGAAAGCGTTTTTTTTTCAGTCGAAGCCGTTTCTCGGAAATGACTGGATCAAATTCTACCACCAGGAATCATAACAGAAAGTGTTATATAGGGCAGAGTGGTTAGAGAACGCATCCCCCAGGCCACAGGCCGAGCAGCGTCACGGGTTTGCATTTTGTTTGCTGTTTGTGGTAAACACATATATCAAAACATTTATATGGACCCTGTTTTAAAGCTGTAATTCCTCCATGGACACCCTGGGGTATCCCCTGGACCCCTAGTATTAAGAATAGGGGACATACTTACTGCTAAAGACGTCAAAAGTTACATTTTTATTATATATACAATTATGGTCGCAATTTCTCTAGAAAGTAGAGATCCATTATACATTGCTTTGTTCAGATGTCCTTTGTGGAGAATATCTACTGGACCTTCAAATATCATTGTAAATGTATTAGTGGTAAAATGGTCCGGACTCTAAGAGTTAAGAGCTGCCTCATTGCCCTATCCAGATTCAAAAACAGCCTGTTTGAGATGAGACAATTAATGAAGTAAAGTGAGAGTGCCTTCCCAGGTAATAGACATTGAAAAGGTTAGGGTGGATTGCCCTAATGTGGGACAGGACAGATACTTGCCGAAGGTGAAACAGTGAAATGAACTGACATTCATTAGTTTAGGAAGGTAGATGTCCCACATTAGGCAGTGGCCCACTCGAGGGCAGGAGAGAGGAAGAGACAGAGGCAGAGAGACGGGAGGAAGAGAGAGCGAAGGAAAGCGAGAAAGAGTGGCAGAGAGACAGGAGGGAGCGAGAGAGCAAGGGAAAGAGAGAGCGGAGGGAGAGAGAGAGACAGAGAGAGAGAGGAGGGAGAGAGAGAGACAGAGAGTGGCACACAGAGAGGAGGGAGAGAGAGGAGATAGAGAGAGCAAGGGAATGAGAGAGAGAGTGACACAGAGAGAGGAGGGAGAGAGAGGAGATAGAGAGAGCAAGGGAAAGAGAGAGAGTGGCAGAGAGAGAGGAGGGAGAGAGCGAGGGAGAGTAGTAGTGGATCAGCTTGTTTTTCAAAGCTTCTTATCAGACCATCTGTCACCACACAGATGACAGGTTGGTGGTTAAAGCAAATACACAAACACGCTATCTAATTAAGTAACTAATTTAACTAATTAACTAACTAGATAATCAACCCATTCCCTGGTGTAAGACAACAAACAATGTCAGTGCAAACCTTTGCAGTCAACGTTTCATTCCAAATCTAATCAAGTTATTAACCATGATTAATGACTACATTAATGAATAATGAGATTGTTTAGAGAAGTTAATTAGTGATTTTCTTTTTAGATAATTGATACAGGTCTAAAATGATTCATACTGACAGATAGACTGAGAGAGTGAGAGAGAGAGACAGACGGACGGAGAGAGAGGAAGGGAGAGACACACAGAGAGAGGGAGAGACAGAGAGAGAGAGAAAGAGAGAGAGAGAGGCGGCAACAGAGAGAGAGAGACAGAGAGAGAGAGACAGAGAGAGAGAGAGACAGAGACCGATAGAGACAGACAAATTGACGACAAAGTGAGGGGGAAAGAGACGCAGATAAGCAGAGAGAGAGAGAGAGAGGGAGAGAGACAAGCAATAGAGACAGATAGATAAACGGAGGCAGAGTGTGAGAGACAGAGAGGGAGAGACAGAGAGAAAGAGGTAGAGAGAGAGAGAGAGGGATAGAGACAGCAACAGAGAGAGAGACAGACAGAGAGAGACACAGAGAGAGACACAGAGAGAGAGAAAGACAGAGACCGATAGAGACAGACAAATAGACGGAGACAAAGTGAGGTGGGAAAAGATGCAGATAAACAGAGAGAGAGAGAGAGAGGGAGAGAGACAGGCGATAGAGACAGATAGCTAAACGGAGTCAGAGTGTGAGAGACAGAGAGCGAGAGACAGAGAGGGAGAGAGAGAGAGAGAGAGAGAGAGAGAGAGACGGCAACAGAGAGAGAGACAGAGAGAGACAGAGAGAGACAGACAAATAGACGGAGACAAAGTAGGGAGAGAGAGACGCAGATAAACAGAGAGAGAGGGAGTGAGACAGGCGATAGAGACAGATAGATAAACGGAGGCAGAGTGTGAGAGAGAAAGAGAGAGAGAAAGAGAGCTTCCTCGCTCTCTCTCCCTCTCTCTCACACTCTGAGACAGAGAATGTTAGAGACAGACGTATAGGTGGAGAGAGAGAGACAGAGAAACAGACAGACAGAGATCAGATGAATGGATAGATATCTAGATAGACTCCCACTCAATGAACAACAAACAATAAAACCCTGACAACCAAGGCCTCTGTGCTAATAATGTGTTTGATGTCGGACGTCTATTCAGCAGCCAGGCATTGTGTTGTAACATGTCCCGCGCATGCCGAGGGGCCGTTTGATGTGGCCCTCAGTTACGCTGGCCGGGCGGGATGGGTCAAGTGTCTATTGGGCCCGCATTGATGTACTGGCCGGAGAGGACGCGCCCTGGAGCAGACCAAGCCACCCCAGAACACACCCCCCTACCCCTTCCCCACGGAGGTCTTCCTGTTGGAAGTGTCAAGTCAGGGCTTCTAACAAGGAGGGCTTAGCTGAGTGTTACCTTTTGACCCCTGTAGTATTACTCAGGAGAGTAAGACACTCACTCGGTGCAGGTGGATAAAGCAGACAGCCACCATTTATAGAGCAACATGCAACAACGAATCATACTAACTCGCGAGGGCGCGGTCTGTTGGGCCTGGACCAACCAAGAAAACAAATTTGATTGGCGCCCGAATTCTGGCGGTCCAATCAGGGCCCCGTTAAGGCTGACCTTGTTCGACTTGAGATGTAGGCCTCCACGCCACTTGTCACGCCTACATCTACGCCTCGCTTCATTTGAGTGACACTTTTTTTAACACTTTTTTCAAGCCTGCTTAACGCAGACCCAATGGTTGTTGAAGTCGTGTGTGAAGCGTGGACGATTCATTTGTACTGGCTTGCCAGGCTACGCAAAGGGAGAGGAACAGCATAATTTATATAGAGCATCATTCAGGGTGGATTGCCCTAATGTGGGCCATTTTTTGCAACTTCCTAATATAGAACAGTCATTTGCCTCATGCGGAACAGTGAAATGTAGTGTTGAACAGTTGCTCTAGACACATCACCATAGTTTGCTTGAACCCAGTTTCACTGATGTTCATTAGTTTAGGGAGGAGCCAGAGCCACTGGAGCTTAAGTGTCCCACATTAGGCAGTGACCCACATTAGGAAAATCCACCCTATATAGGACATCATTCATAGAGCACCATTTAAATTGATAATGCATGAATACATTGCTGCAGTTCAAAGTCTGTGTGATGCAACGCCTTCATGAGTTATGCAGTAAGGTGTTGTAACCTGATAAACACATTTATCTCTTTGTTACGTGACCCTCCAATGATGAAGTGATAGTCTGTTTTTTTTCCGAACTAAAAAGACAAAGGTGCAGTCAGTGGTTGTCAGTAGTCAGCGACAAGGCATAGTTTTCATTTTGTGAGAGATATGTTGTTATCGAAGTGAGTAATGGAATATATATTTCTGAGTCTGTTCAATTTATGTATAGTGGTTGCTTGTAGAGGCAATTATATTTGCCATCTTATAACATTGTAATAATAATAATAATAGTAATAATAATAATTATTATTATTATTATGTAATGTTGTTAATGGTATCGGCAAACAATGGACATCGAAATAGGTGAAGTAGGGTGGATTGCCAAAATGTGGGCCACTGCCTAATGTGGGACACCTAAGCTCCAGTGGCTCTGGCTCCTCCCTAAACTAATGAATGTCAGTGAAACTATGGTAAAGTGAAAAGCAAACTATGGTGATGTGTCTAACATTAAGTTCAACTGTTCAACACTACATGTGTTCAACTGAACACTACATGTCACTAGGTAACTGACTGTCCCACATTAGGAAGTTACCAGAAATGGCCCACATTAGGGCACTCCACCCTAGGGAAACATTAGCCTGAGTGTGAAGTGGGGCAAGTGGGGAAGTAGAACTATAGTAAAATAGTACTAGCAGTATGTGTGGCAAGCCATAATCAATGCCAGAACCAACACCCCGTGCACTAACCAGGTAAAGAACTTTCCATCCATCTATCCGTAGGTGTTGGTGATTATGTTGCTTGGTGCAGGCATGGGAGTCTCGGCGTGACGTCTCTACGCAGAACGGGGTCGTTCGCCCGTGAATTATAATGAAGTATGACTATTATGTTACTTAGAGGTTACAGAAATGCATTCAATTACTTCTTTCTTTCCAACAGCTCTGCAAAATTTCATCCAGATCCGTGCTCACATTTTTCAGTTGTCCAGTGGACAAACCAACGCGACCAAAAACATAACCTGGTGCGCCGTTCCTATTTCAGAAATATAACTATTTCTGAAATGGTTATAGCTAATTATGTATGTCTGTCTGTTTGCTGTGTCGTACGACTGCTGGAGTGATGACAGACGCAAGTGGCATTTGCCCCCTTGACCAGTGACCTGACTTTCCCCGTCCATCTGTCTGGAACATGTGTGACGCCACACGCACACACACAGACTTACACGCACAAAGACACACACAGACACAGACATACGCACACAATGACACACACAGACACACACACACATATAGAGACACAGACATATTCACACAACGACATACACACAGACATCCACACACACAGAAATACACACACAGATGCAGACATACACACACAATGACAGACGCAGACAGATGCAGAAAGACAACAAACACACACATGGACTTACACAACACACATACACACACACAGACATAAACACACACACAAACACACACGCACACACATATAGTCACACACAGACACATACAGACAGACATAGATACAGACAAACACACAAATGCTGAGACACTTACATATAGACACACACAAACACTCACACACACTTATACACAGAGACAGACACACACAAACACTCTCGCACACACAGACAGGCTCACAGAAAAACACACACACACACACAAACGCAGACAAACTCACATTCACACACAAACACACACGTAAATGCAGGGAGTGCTTTCCGCAGACTCATTTCCACTGGCTGGTGTACTTGGAGGTCAAACCACCACACACACACTACACAAACATAAGCTTGCCCACACACAATGACATGCACATGAATACAAACAGAACACAGTGGATGATGCGCAAGGATGGAATGGGAAAGACGTCAAAGTCCGCTAGCATTTTCCACCATGAACGTCCTCTGGGAACGTCAACCACACAAGGTTCACAACTGCTGTACAGCGAGTTCATTCAATGAAATCCAACCAAGTCCATTTAGAACAGAAGCATTCAAAAAGCAGATATGACAAGTAACAGTAAAAAGTAAAATTACTTAACTACAGTGTTTCAGTAGAATTTTCAAGTAGGGTGGATTGGCCTAATGTGGGCCATTTTCTGCAACTTCCTAATGTGGGACAGTCAGTTGTCTAATGTGGGAGAGTGAAATGTAGTGTTGAACTTGATGTTAGATACATTACCATAGTTTACTTTTTTCTGTGATTACTTTTCACTTGTACTCAGCAGATTTTAACTAAAATATCAATATACTTCCACTCCTTACTTTTTCCAAAACAGGATCTTTTTCTTTTGTGCAACAATGCGGTAGGACAATATGTATAATGTGAATTAGTCATTAGGGGGTGCTAATGCACTAAAGCACAGAATACAGTGAATACGTTGTTTTCATTTAGTCTCTGGGTCTGCGGCTAACCTTAAGTGAGTTTTTAGTAATTTATTCATTGACAAATAACATTGAAGAGGTGGGCATTTTATATATAAATGTACTTTTTAGTACTTTGCACTTTATACTTTCAAAAATACTTTTGAGTACATTTCTCAGCCTGAACATTTTACTTTACTTTACATTTGGATCAGTACTTGTAGTCTTACTCGAGTTGTTTTTGTACAAATGTATTTTAGTCTTACTCAAGTAAGCTTATTTTATTCATAACCATGGTTTTATTTATAACCCTGTTTATTTTGTGTGTTAATAATGCAAATTGGAATTAGTAAGGGGATGGTGCATTTGATGATTAAATGAATTTGCAGCGCAGGAATAATATCCGACTAATGTGCAACATTAAAAACTCTTGCGCGTGCCGCAGTAGCTTAGGGACTATAAAATAAATATGTGCAGAGAGTTGCGGGTTTACTTCCTCTTCTCCGCCCCTTTCTAATCAATTCTGGATAAAGTTGGAAAGTGGTCTGAATGGGCCTAAAAAATACATTTAAAAACATTATGAAATCCACAAAACCGGTTAAAAACATTTTTTTTCTGTTCTCTATATATTTGTCCATATGCTATGTCTGGGAGATTATTTCCGGTTGTGCATCCATCCAACTTTCACTGTTAATCATCAAGCCCCATGCATCTGGGGCTACCTCTTGTGGACAGACGAGGAAGCGAATGTAATGGCGTTAATACAGTTACACTGAAGTTTGAAAATCCACCAAAAATATTTTGTATTAACTATATCTGAACTTAACATTGCACAATATAAGGAACTTTAAGAACGAACAAAATCTTTGTGTTCCGAACCGGTTCAGGGCCGATATTTTGGTGGTGGAGCGGTTCCAAGAACGAAAACGTTTGGAAAGGAACTTAAAAATAATTTTGTTTTCAAGCCCTGACAGACTAAAAAGAACAGACTAAAATGGTCAAAGAAAATATTAATTTTGTACACC
>OMKY01213355.1:16653-27296 GCA_900302395.1 Bregmaceros cantori | reverse complement strand
TATATAGATAGATATAGATATATAGAGAGAGAGACAGAGAGACAGAGACAGAGACAGAGAGAGAGATCCTCTTGACATCATATCAAGTAATTATTTTTAGATGTATCGCTGATCATTTTGCCACTGAAGGGTTGGAGAATAGTTTTGTCTTTAAAAGTATCCAGATGGAGAGGCAAGATTGTTCTTTTCAATCTTGAAAAATGTTCAATTGAATGTAAAACAATGAAACTGGACTCTAGAGGTATGCAGCACGTGTCGACCGCTAAAGCGATATCCGCAAAACACGCTAGAAGCATCAACAAACCTCACCTTTATTTATTCTACAGACCACCAAGATGCTATGACAGTCAGTGAACTAACAAGAACAAATATGTGTACGGAAGAGGAGGTTGTATATTGAGAAGAAATCAGACAAGTCATCTATCTGACTGTGATGTCTTACTACATGCTCATGCTGTGTTATTGCAACCTCAGTCACTACCACTGAATGTGATGTCATAAATTATCTCCTGAGATGACCACATCCCTGTATGTGTTTAGATAGAAGATTATTCCTCGTTTTGTACATTATTTGTGCCGTTTTGAACATGATTGGATCCATGAATTTCAAGTGTGCTTTTATGAACAGTAGGCTGGTGTGTGGCTTTGTCATTGCCCTTTTCTGTAATGTACATATTGACTGTAGACTGGTTCTATAAGTATTGCCCCATACCTCTACACAGTACGACAGATATGGCAAAAGTAGTGAGCAGTATCGTGTATGTAATGACCTGTAGTCCAGAATATGCTTTGTTTTCCATAGAATTGCTGTGCATTTGGCTAGCTTCGCTTGTATGCATGTTATTTGAGGTTTCCAGCAGATTTTATAGTCTAAAATCATCTCAAGAAATGTGATTTCATTAACTCTATTTTTGTATTCTCTATTTTGAGTTGTATATTGCAACCTCTTTTGTGTCCATCAGACAGCATGATTTTCGTTACGCTTAAATGTAATGATGAATTGTTTTTGTCAAACCATAATTTTAGCTTATTCATTTCTATAGTGATTGAATCCAAAATATGCTGCAAACTCGCCAGAACAGAAAATATTTACGTCATCTGCAAATAAGTCACGTTTTAAATATTTCAATACCCCCATTATATACCATTTATATATAATATAAATAATTTAGGGCCCAATACCGGCCCTTGTAGTACCCCACCTGTAACGTCTATGCAGTCCGATTTATGTTAACCTATCTGTACAAATTGTTTCTCATCTCTTAAATAGCTTTTCCACCAACTTAAACCAACTCCCCTGATATCATATCTTTCAAGTTTATTTAGTAATATACATGATTGATTGTATCAATTTTTTTTTTTCCAAGTCCCAAATATTCCTACTGGCATTTTTCTGTTGTCGATACAGTTGATGATTTCCTTCATTAAATCCATTAGTGCTAATGAGGTTGGATGGTCAGTTCTGAATCCATTATTGACTATCTGCGATGAGGTTATATTATCTATTCTGTCTGTTTTTGAAGTTTTTTCAAGTATTTTGGAGAATTGCAGAAGTAAGGAGACAGGTCTATAGCTTCTAAAATGGTGACCATCACTGGTTTTAAACAGTGGTATCACTTTAGAAATTTTAATTTTGTCTGGGAATGTTCCTAATTGGAGAGAGAAGTTGCAGATGTTTCACAAACTATGAGTGATTTCACTGTTGATGACATGTGTTTTGTTTTTACATTTTCTTACACTCTCCATAATTTCTTCTGCGTTTACTGGATCCAGAAAGATTTTATATGGATTTCTGTCCCCCATATCATCTTCATCTCCACCTTCTATTGTCTCTTTTTTTATATCTCGGCTACCAATTTTGGTCCCACATTTACAAAGAAATTGTTACAACCTTTCACCACATCCTCCATATTATTTATGATTTTGTCATTTTCAATTAAGTACTGGGTAATTTGACCCTTTGGATCCACCTCTCACGATGCCATTTAGTACAGTCCATATGCCTATGATGTTACTGCTATTTTTTTCCAATAATTTGTTATAATAATCTTTTTTACATATCCTCGTGATATTAGTTTTTTTTATAGCTTTTCTATTTTTACAATACATTTTATTATATTGACATTGAAAAATAAAACATTTTCACAGCCACTCAAAAAAGGAATTTGGATTTTACAACAAATCGGTCTGAAGAGTAATATAAAGATCATATTAAGAGTCATTCGGCAGCCAAATGAGCCAGGCCAATTCTAGCAGTTCGCTAGAAATGGTCAGAATTCCCCATCAACGCAGCAGCTCCCGCCGTCATCCCTGCTTTGGTGAGTGGGCAGCGTGACAATCAAGATGGAGTGGAAATTAATTATTGACGAGCAAAGAATGTGCAGCGAACAACGGGCGGACAAAGTGTCTATCAGCGGGGCCCTTAGACGCACCCTCATTAAGTGAAAGCGGATACACTTCCTCTTGCTTGCTGTCATGCCCTGCCTATTGATTTAACAATGATCTCTGCAAACTATATTATCACCACGTTGAGCAGTCTGCCAGCCCGGGAGAAAGTGGCCATTGGTTCATGTTGCATGAAAACTGTCAACCTAATTCTTTCTGCCCATCTTGCTTTTACACTCTTATATTTTTGCTCACAGATGCCGGCTGCCGGTGTGATGCCTGGCGGACAGTTATTACAAGGTCTACAGCGACTCCTAGTGGCACATCTGCACGACTGCGTTTTCTTCAAGCCCAGTCTAGTGAACTAATGACAAATACAACAAAAAGTATGAGCCTTATTATGCATGCTGCTCCCATTTGTGCATAATTGCATATCAGGGAGCTTTAACACTTTATTGTCTTCCTCTGCATTTAACCTATCTCTGAGGAGCGATGGCAGCCATGAGCGCAGCGCCTGAGGGCCAGCTCAAGATTGTGAGCCAGTGCCTAGGCAACATGTTGTTTTTGATGGTGGTGGAGGGGGAGCCGAAGCGCCCGGGGGAAACCCACGCAGACACGGGGAGAACATGTAAACTCCACACAGAAAGGACCTGTCCGAGTTGGGATTCGAACCCAGGACCTTCTAGCTGTGAGGCAGCAGGGTGAAAATGTGTCATTGTGGGTGTCTTTAATTTTTCTTTTTTTTTTTTTCTTTTTCTTTTTTTAACCAAAGAACTGAAGTGACCAGCAAATGCCTCTGGTGATATATGGAAATCTCAATGTCTTAATCAAAGAAGCGAATAACTTCATTTATCCCCAAAAAATAAACGTCAGAGATTGATGGAAAATGTTTGGGGAAAAATACAAATGTAGAAACACAGCTACTGCAACAATCATAACAATAAATATATATACAAATGAGATCTGAAGAGGTCATCGGGAGCTCTACATGTCGTCATTGCAGCCTACATGTTCTAGACATAAGGGACCTTCTCAAATCAGTGGTTGACATGATGATTATCAATGATGCTCTGCATTTCTTTCCACACAAGCACCTCGTTTCCATTTTGTTCACTAAAAGGGGGATGAGACAGCCAGGCAAGCAGGCATGCAGTAATGTCAGTTAGGGGAAGCAAAGTCAGTGAACCAGAGTATACAGGTGTTGGATGCAGCAGCCTAACCGACTGCGCCACAAGAGCCAGCACTACAATGCTCTGCAATTTGACCCTACTACGGCTTTCAGCAATCGCAATAGCTTTGTCCAGCAACCCTGCCTAGCTCGACCAATCAGTCATTGTTCCCACCTCTCTCAGGCCAGCTACCTTCCCGGAACCCTGCTGCATACAAGCGTGAAGTCTCGACAGCACAGTCATAGAACATGTATAGTTTGTCATTAGTATACCATTTCGGGGGGGGCACATCAGATGAACAAGGACCCGATGGTGTTTTATCAGAAAGTGTCCTTACCTTGTAGGATGGTAGGAAACACAGCACACCCCTGGGCACAGTCTGGCAGACGTTGAGCAGCAGGCTGCCCACCTCATCTTGGAACGCGAAGGTCTCCGTGTGCTGGAAGGTGGCTAGTAGCTTCTTGCCCTGCGGCCCTGAACCCAGGGTGCCCACCCACACCTAAGACATGGACATGTATTTGTGAGTCAGAGTTGTGAAAACAGGGGGCACGGTGGTGGAGTGGTTGTGCAGCGCGTCCCCTAGGCCGTGGGTTTGAGCAGCACTGCGGGTTCTAGAGACCTCTCCGGCTTTTCTGTAGTACTCCCCCCGACTATTCATCCCAGTTTCCGATTTAATCCTACCACTATTTCCCTCAATAAAGAACGACAAACAGCCCAAAAAAGAACTAAAAAAAAAAAAGTTGTGAAAACAAAATCTGCAGCAATTATTCTGATTATTCAGTCGGGTCTTTTGAGACAGGGTCGTCACACCTCAACATTCAATTTGATTTGGTTCTGAGAGTATTGAATTATTTTAACATTTCCCCTGGAGAATCCAGCATCACGACTAGAGCCAGAGAGAGATCAAGAAACTCAGGCCAGGCAAATGCTCTTAATCCCCGCGTCCGGCGAGGCTGTATTGATACCCCAGGGTTTAGGCACGGGCCGGCGCCTGTCTGAATCAATACCCAAAAGTGCAAAATGCAAGTACGGTAATTATGTCTATAGAGAATGCAGTAAATGTAGTAAACATTGGGGAGGTTGTATAGTACGTATAATATATATATATATATATATATAAAATGATATTATTTAGTATATGTGATATATTATAATAACTATAATATAATATAAGGGTAGCAGGGGTGCTTGCCGAACTAGGAGTCCCCCTGTGTGTCTTTTCATCATCAGCGGTACTACAGTTGCAGACTTTGATGAATGGACACAGGACACGGAAGGGGGAGGACTGATTATGAGAGCGACTGGTCTTATATGGAAAAGCTGTAATACATGAAGACACAAAGCATAAAGACAGAGTAAAGAGACACCAGTATATGGTAGACATAGCTTGGCGTGTCAGACCCTACAGCGCAGGCTCGTCCGACGGCTGCTTCTGGCCAATGGTTCTAGGTAGAATCAGTGATTTACCTGACCACAATACAAATTCAGCATTCAACATTGTGAATTGACCCACATATAATTACAGACGGCATCAAAAATTGATATGAGGATTGACCCGCTGACATAGAATGCATTAATTTCCATTCAGTTCCACCCGTTTACCTACCTGGGACTTTCCAATGACGTGATTGGCCTCCAGCTGGATAGAGAACTTGACTCCCAGCTCTGAAGAAAAGGAGCCCATGGGCGAGAGGGTCCCCGAGGTGAGAACGATGGAGCTTGCAGCTTCCCCCAGATCAATAAAAGCCTAGAAAAACAAAGTGAGAGCACCAAACTATTTAGTGTTACAGATGACAACTGACTCAATTAACTGCTTAGGCCAAAGAAAGTAGCAAGATTCATCCACCCGAAGTTGAACATGCCTGATAGCTTCCGTTAGAAGCTTAGCCTAACCTCTCACCACGGCTGGGTTGAGGCACCAGAAGCTCAGTGCCAGCACAGGCGCCTTGACCTTCTTGGACTGGCGCCGGCGGGAGGCCCTGGGGCGGGCAAAGAATCCATTGGCATCGGGAATGTCAGGCTCCACCTGATTGGTCCACGTGTAGGTCTGCTGCAATGCCACGCGGTAGTCATCAGCAAACCTAGACAGCAAATGGTATTACTGTATTATTGGGGTGCGTGTCTTTAGATTACATGAACAGGTGAAAAGCACCACACTTGAATGCAAGTGGGAAGAGGCCCACACGTGTCCCCATTCAGCACAAAGTTGATGTCAAAAGGAGACGGTTTAATTTCTTTCCATTTTTTTTAATGGATGAAAAATAATGACACAAGCATTGCCAGAAAGTACTTTTAGATATTTTACAGATATTTGAACCTTTTGTTGGCTAACTTTGCAATGCATTATATGACCGTGAGGGAAAGTGATCTCACAGTGCTGCATGTGCTGTGATCCAGGCCACAGCAACAAGATTATGTATGAGGCTGGCTTGGAGCAGCGGTCTTACACACTGCTCCACGGGGCCAGCCGTAACGCATAGGTATACGCTGGTCCACCTAAGAAGAATCTCTTCCATAATATCCCAATAACTCCATGTGTGTTACAGAAGTAATATTACCACAGAAACATTTTGAAGTTGATACCTTGTTGAATGAGTTTTGGTCATGCAGGTTAAAAATCCTGCCTTGCCTGGTATTGCAAGGCTACTCGTATTACGGGGAAGTGTCAAGAAAGCTTAATTTTAAAAAAAAGGCAAAGAACAGTTAATGATTAATCAATTAATTCGACTGATAAAATAAATTATATGGGGCGCGCGGTGGCAGATTGGTTGAAGAGCGCGTCCCCTAGGCCACAGGCCGAGCAACGCCACCGGTTCGCATATCATCTCTGGCTTTTTTTCAATGTCCCCCCTCCTCACCCCGCCTTTTCACCCCAGTTTCCGATTTAATCCTGTCACTATCTCTTAGTAAAGAATGTAAAACGGCGCTTGCGCCCAACAAATAATCATAAAATAAATTATAATGGATCAATGCGTTAACCAAATTTTTACAACCCAAATTGACAGCCATATAATTTTGAAACGCATGACGCATCTGAGAAGCAAATGAAACGTGGCCCAGGAAGTCCCAGAGTGTACCAACAGTAGCATCCAACCTGCAGTTGGCTTTGAACATGAAGCCCAGAACCATGAAGAGGCCTTTGAGAACAAAGCTGGATCCACTGCTGATGCTGGGAAGCGTCACAGCATCGCCACCGCCTGCCCTCTCGCGCGTTTCTTTCTCCATCACTGTCTCAAGGTTTCTCTAAGAGAACGGGGAATGAATAAAAACTAGTTACACCACTCATTTGAAGTCTCACCAGACCAGTCTTTGCTCAGCTATCGCGAGGATGAAGGGTTGTACAATAACTGAACAAGCAAAGTCAAATGAAATCAAATGCATTCTTTGCACGGAATCAAAACAGCATGACTATGCGGTTGAATCTGATTTGCTTCTTGAAAAACATTTGACATTGTGCGCACAGGGTTTGCGTGTGTGCGGGAGGAGTGTGGATTTTACTGGACATCTCTGAAGACTGCCAGCAATCAAATCATTAATTTATAAATACAAAGCTATTTTTATAGAATTACAGTACCTTCAGCATTTCAAAAGTAGATGGTGTGATTCCAAGGCCATGAAATATTGAGACAGCCTGATTGCCGGACCACACCTTGCTGGATGTTTCAAACCCACGCTCTGAAAGCGAACCCTGGCTCTCTTGAATCCAGCTGCAGTGGTGGAACAAATGATCAAAACCAATCCTTCCATGAATGGTATTTCATGCATTGTTGAGCACATATTGAGGGCAAGGAGGGAATGAAACTGAATAAAGCTTGAACGGAGTTCCTTTCCCAGCAACTCACCCAAAACTGCCACTCCTAGAAGTGGACGGGATTCCGAAATGACTGATAAATCGCACATGTAAAAAATTCATTTTAGAAAAAAAAAAAAAACATTTTAGGCAAATCAATGTTTTTCTTTTCTTTTGTTTCAAGCTTCGTCATTTTATCACTGGACACACACCTCTCAGTGTAAAGATGAGTACATATTATTATCATTATTAGTTCACCACTGTGTAACTGTGTCCGAACCCTAAATCAATGTGTCAATTGCTTTGAATCGCAATGTAGCAAAATAAAGCAGATTCTGAGATCATCTCAGGATGAAGGTTTGCTGTTCAATGAGAGAAATACTTCTACCTTCGACCACGAGAGAGGGAGTACATTCTATTCCCCTCCACTGTCCTCTAGTGGCTGATCGATTTACAGAGAGGCGTGTGTCATGCCATTGAAAACATATTTATAAAACATAATGTATAATAATAATAATTATTATTAATATTATTATTATTATTAATAATATTATTATTATTATTATTATTACGCAAGAATTATGGGTACAAAATACAGAAGAGCTGCATATTATACCGTGATATCCATTTTATCACCCAGCCCTAGCCACCCCATACTTCACTGTTGTTAAGGAACAGTAGGGAATACTTTTTTTTGCTATTAGTGATAAGATCTTACTTGGAAAGGCTGCAGCAGAAGTCCCTGAGCGACTTGTGTTCGGAAACACGGTGCTCCAAACTCTTAAAGGACATCAGAGCGTCCAGGTCGTTCTTGGTGTCGTTCAGTTGATTCAGGTCCAGTGTGTAGCTGGCGCTCTCTCTGGCACAGTCTTCTACGTTGTGGGCCTCATCTAGGATGACTACCTGACCATGCAGGTTGATTTGCATCTGGAGGAGAGAACCCAACTTCATACTTGGCAAAACTAAATTTGACCCCAAGGGGGTTAAAAAAAAAAAAAAGCGCAGACGCTTCAGGGTGTGTAGTAGGGGTACACGATTAATGACGTCACCTCTTGTGTCACGTCAGCAACACTTCTTAAAACATTTTTGCTGTGAAGACAAAAGCAGAGAGGCCAGCTATTGCTGGTCTTTTTTTTGGTGGCATGGCGAAAAAGTTTAAGCAACTACAGTACAATTTTTTTGCGAATAATGCATATGCATATGAAAATTATGGAAGCGAGATCGGTCCGAACTTGACATTCACAAGCACCAAAGTGCAGTGCCAGTGTGCGCATCGTGGTGTGGTGGTGAACAGCCATATGCGTTGTGGTTTAATAAAGACATTCAATACAAATTTGCAAATGCATGGTGATTGGAATATGGAACAAGTTTTATTTATATGGCAGTATTTGTATTTCAATGGTGATTATATTTAACGCTATTATTATGCTCATTAAGGTAATATAATATCACACATTAAAGACCTTCACAGAAAAACAAGTATGCCTCTTTCATAGGGGCCTTACGGAAATAGAGCTCAGGTCCCCTTGGCTCCCACCTAATTCCAACACTGCCCCAGGAAACTGATTGCTACTCAGCCACATTAAGTTCCTCACTCAAATGTACAAGTTCGTCTGAGAACGGTGGAGTTTAATTTTAGTGATGTGAAAAATATTTGAATCCATCAAACCATGATTTAGTTATGAATCAATTTACCAAAAACATACGTTCACAATATTTGTGAACTTGGAATTTAAAGAAATACATACAACACTGAATTGTTATCGGTTAATACTATTTTATAAATATAAATTACAAGCAAGATTATAATTATCATCATTGATATATTTGAACGTGCGTTTGTGGTCACCTTAATGTCCAGGGCTTGCGAGCAGTATGCAAAGAAAAGCAAGACTACATCACTTATAAATCGATAAAAATATATTATTTCAGTGAATATTAAAAAAAAGCAGATGTGGAGGTGGAAAGAGAGGGAATTGGTTACAGGTGACGGTGTAGTAGTAATGAGACCACGCGCATCGCTGTCTGAGCATTAAACCACAGTGCCATCTATTGGTCAAACGGAAAACTTCAACCTTAAATTGTTGAATGAACAATTGTTCCAGAATCCGGGTGCATGCATTAAACTAATGATAATGTCAAATAATATTTGCTCTAGCCTGGTTCCTTTGACAAGCTATTCTCACTCACGTTTGGGGCCAGACCGAGCAACTTCAAAAACAATATAGAGGAATTCGCTTGGAGAGCTACAAGAAGCAGCGCTTACTATGCCTACGGGAGTATGAGTGAATGTGATTTCAAGCACCTTCTCCCAGCAGCCGACCGTCACGTTTTCACCAAATAGATTTCTAATTCATGAGTGAAGTACAGAGTGAAGTCACAGAGATGGGCAGAATTATATTTACTCTGCTACAATTTAGTGTACTTTTTTACTTTTGGAGTCCATTTTTCACAAGTTACTTTTTACTTTTACTCAAGTAAATTTGAGGTTAAAAAAAAAAGAAAAAATTTTACTGAGATGTCAACAATTTGATACTCATTACATTAACTAAACGTAATCTCTCTCTCTCTCTCTCTCTCTCTCTCTTCCCCCCCCCCCCCCCCCCCCCCCCCCCCCCCCCCCCTCTCGGTCTCTCTCTCTCGGTCTCTCTCTCCCTCGGGCGCTTTCCACGCGCCAGAGGTCCCGGAGCGCGGTCCCCCTCAAATTAAACTCCTGAGTATACAACGGACTCTGTGGTTGCAATTTTACCCATGTTAAAATGGATTCTGTAAAATGTGGTAGTAGCGAGAGGCACATTTGTCACTTGTAATAGGTAAATCAACACATGTTAACATTTACATTTTTTTTTCCATCACACTGACATGTTTTTGAAACGGTATTGTCTCTATGTTTTCGTCTTGACTAGTACGAGATCAATTTTAGTGAAATAAAAAACAGGAGAAGAGGAGACATTTCAGGCTGGAAAGTGAGACTGAAAAGTAGAACCCAATAATTCAATCCCGATAGACCAATCTTGATCAGGCAAAAATCAGAAGTCCTGATACGTAAAAAAAGTCCCCCCCCACCCCTGCAAAAAAAAACCCCAAACAAACAAAAAAAAAGACGGTATATTAAAATATATATAAAATATACAAATATATATTATATATAGATAATATACAAATATATATAATATATAATATACAGTATAATATATAATATATAATATACAATATATATATGATCAGGGTCCGATCATGGATCAGGGCAGCTCTAATGTATTCCATACGGACCAACAGACTCACACTCTCTCTGATGA
>OMKY01213355.1:0-16633 GCA_900302395.1 Bregmaceros cantori | reverse complement strand
ATTAAAATATATATAAAATATACAAATATACAAATATATATTATATATATATATATATAATATACAAATATATATAATATATAATATACAGTATAATATATAATATATAATATATAATATACAATATATATATGATCAGGGTCCGATCATGGATCAGGGCAGCTCTAATGTATTCCATACGGACCAACAGACTCACACTCTCTCTGATGAGCGGGTCGATGAGGTAGTTGTAGGGGCAGAAGACGATGTGTGCCTCTTGCATCAGTTCACGGGCAGCAAAGTAGGGGCAGGCTTTGATGCGCTGACCCACTCCCACCAGCTCTTCAATGTCCCAAGCCTGCATCAGGCCATGGCTCAACTGCAAAGCAGCCTGGGTGTTCATTTTGTGTACGCCGTGGTAGTAGCGACATGAGGTGCCCTGGTGAGAGAGGATGAGGTTACAGCAAGCAAGGCAGTGTACCAATTCAACTCCCTTTATTACAAACAAGATTACCTTTTAAAAGTTACAATTACTCATTAAGATAAATATCCCATTTGTCTACCCTATACTCTGTTCACGTTCCCTGCGACCCCTTACTGGTTCTTTTCGGGAGTGCCCCCCCCCTAAATTTCCTGTACGTTGGACATATTGATTCTCTTTGATGATGCTATGTTTTCCCCTACTATCCAACCCCTCCCCTTTTTTGTTGTGTTCCATGTCAACATTAATGGACGTCTTGTCGTGTTTGTTTCCTTGTCGTTTTCTATGTCTTTGAGTTGTTTTTGAAAAATCTGAAAAAGGGGGTGACACGTCTTATAGCTATTTGCTCTGTCTACCCGGTCGGGGTGTGGGCTTTGTTCAATGTTGTTGTCGTCTTTGCCTGGTACAAGTGTCCCCAATGAGAAAATTGTCTTAGCTAAAGAAAAATCCCACCTGAAATATGATCTTTCCTGATTCAATCAGACAAGACAGTTCAAAATTTGATTCTATCAGAGTTGATACAAAGCTAGCTCGCCTCCATGCGTGCACCCTTTCTGGCACACAGAGGTACTTTGTTTGCATAGCATAGCCCCAGAGATCCAACAGGAGGTGACGATAGAAGCAATTCAAATTGCAGCATTTTATTTATATAATGGAACCAAACTTTGGTCGCAAAACAAAATACTGCTGTGTACAGAGTGAGTGCACTCAGACATATTTCAGCATGAATCTGGTGGCATTTTCCTTAAACAGAGTCTGAGACTATATAATAATGTGTGAGACTGTGTGCCAGGCCAGTCCCGAACATATGCAAATAATGCAATGGATAATTCCACAGTAGTGGGTGAGGTGGTGATCTATGGAGACGCACAATAAATAATGCAATAAATCGAGAATCATAGTTATTTTCATTTTTCAACACTGATAAAAAAAGATGAATATCAAAGCCATCACAATATTAGCGTAAAAATGTATTGTAATGAGTTGTAGTAAATTGTAACTAAATTGTTGTACATTTGTTGGA
Organism: Bregmaceros cantori; assembly: GCA_900302395.1. Lineage (NCBI taxonomy): Eukaryota > Metazoa > Chordata > Actinopteri > Gadiformes > Bregmacerotidae > Bregmaceros > Bregmaceros cantori. Next base: position 15,149 of record OMKY01213355.1, on the reverse strand, counting down.
TATCATGAGCCAAAATTGACTACATTTAAACTTGACAAGATTCATGTCGGTGTCACTGTGAATATTTGGGGGATTTTTGAAAGGAAACATTATCTAACCGGCTAATCGTTTTAATAAAGTTAAGTTTATAGATGTCCACACACAAAATTGTTCGCCTTCCAAACAAATAAAACGAGAAAAGCCTTGCAAATAGAGTGTAGGCAGATCCATCGCATATTCTATGGTCTGCTCTTCTTTGTGCCACCTTCCCTCAGCTTCTAAAATAATGATAAAAATGTCCACCGCTGATTAGGGGATAATTGTTTAAATATTTTTTGTAAAAATTGTATTACTGCGTGTGGGATTCATTGCCATTACCACCATGATCACTCGCTGTTGTATTACTGTTTTTATACTTTGTTGTATTGTTTTAGTCAAAGTGTCCTTTACTGGTTGTGCAATACTGTTTTTTGAATGACCGTGTTTTTGTTGTTGTTTACAACGCTGATGTAATGCAGTGCACATTGTCCAAGTCGATCTGCTCTAATCTAAAAACTGACTCACCTCCTGCCTTCCTTCCTCATCAAGCCATTCTGTCCATCTTTCTGTCTGCAGTATTGAAATAAGGAAATTATGTCCACAATCAATGTGTACAATGGAATGAAAAAATTCTAATGATTTTAAAACGAGAAAATTGAAATAAAAGTAATTTTACAGTATTTTTTAGCTAATGATATATTCTGTTACGATGCAACACATGAATGATTCCTCCATTTTCAGACGAGGGGCAGTGTAATCACATTCATGTTCAAATTGTTCATCACACTGGTGTTCTTCTCACACTTGTACAAATAATTGCTTTCTGTAAACAATTGCTGCTATTAATAATTTTCTGGATAATCATCCTTTTTTTCCTAGTTATTTTTGGGCACAAGCGCCATTTTTCATTATTTATTGAGAGAGATCGTGACAGGATTAAATCGGAAACTGGGATGAAGAGTCGGGCGGAGACATTGCAGAAAAGCCGGAGAGGATATGCAAACCCGCTGCGGTGCTCGGCCTGTGGCATGGGGGACGCACACTCTAACCACTCTACCACTGTGCACCCGTAATCAAGATTTTTTAAATAATTTTTCTCGAGAGACAGGATTTAAAAAACGGTAGGCAGTCAATGAAGTGACCACAATGCACTTCATGAGTTTTTGTAAAATTAATGATGAAATTTGCAGAAAGAGTATCCTTTGGCAGCCCTAGTTGTTCAAACCTCAAAGAGACATGATCTATGTTGTGTGGCTGTGTGCCACCAGGCAAGATAGATATGTATTGACTCGACTAAGATCTAGGAAGAACATATTTCAGTATGAATTTTTGGCGCAGTCAGTTAGACCTCTGCATCCAGCCCCAAACACAGTCTTTGTAGAGTTCATAACACACGGGGCAACGAGACATTGCCCCTCACAGTGATATGCTGCAGGTCCATTCGTCCCCACTCTCTCACCCCACTTTCACACCAACACGGTCAATAAAATCAGAATGGTGCTTGTGTCGACAGCAAGTCAGCATTGCAACGGCACTCAACAAGACCTAAGCCATCTCCTGTCTTCATGCGGACTACAGAGAAGATGGGGCCTGGGGATCCAGTTTCCATGGTACAATTGATGCATGTTCATCTTTGGGCCCCACACTCTCCTCCCCAGCCAACTTGCCCAAGGCCAACTGAGCAGAAACTCGCAGGGTTTGAGTCGTGAAAACACTAATCATGACAGTAATATTACACACAAAGGGAAAAAATATCCTTGTGTGTAACCTGATGCTGGGTATTCCAGCACTGTCGTGCGCTCCTCCCTTAAGTGACAAAAGCCAAAAGACAAGTGTGAGGTCACAGCTCGGACAGCGCCTCGCTCTGAAAAGGTTGAGCTTGCGGGTTAAAAGAGTTAACGTTTGGAGCTGCGGCCGACCAGACACCTCAGTTGACAGCATAATGGTCCCGCGCGTCATATGCAAGGCGTCTGGCGTCACGGACTGTATTGGCGATCACGCAGGGATTAGGACCGTTTAGTGTCGCAAAGTGTCTGAGCAATCCCACCCGCTTGACATTTCAGGCATGTTTGGGGTGCGGGGTTGCAAAGATATTGTGGCAGCGGTGACTGGCTGTCCCCAGCTAGGGGGCGTTGTACAGTGTAGAGTGTTTGATTCCTCTGTCAAAGACCAGAGGGCTTTGGTTTTTGTTACTTTGTCAAACACTGGGCGCCTGCTAGGATGGCCGTCAGACTCAAAGCAGGGTGTGTGGAGGCAACAATGGCGGCCTGCAACAGCTTGGAAGGATTATGTTTTTCCCTCAAACTATTCAAAGAGCTTCTTCATTAGTACAGTTTGGCTCCAATTCATAATAGGGTTCTAATTCATAATGGCGTGCATGGCAAGAATCACAGCCCTGCACCGCTTCTCTACACCGCTGGAAGGCAGTGTTGTGCCAGTGACCACACCCGTTCGACAATCAGTATGTTCAATGTTTATGATAGACCATCCATCCATCCGTGGTTGTATCGATACATATGGACTGCCGACACAGCAAATTTCCACGTTGACTTGGTAATCCTGTGTGTAAAAAGTCAGCAAGTAAGCAAAGCAAAACCAGCCTAAGACGTTCTTTTAGCGGAATGACGATAATGTCTTTCAACAATGTTATAAGGTTCTTGCCGCACAGAAATATGGATTTAGACAGGCATACAACGAAAGTGGGGACTACCGTGCACATTTGCAATGCAGTTACCGAGTACTAATATGTTCTACACTCTTATATCTTGAACTTGTATAGGTATCACATGACACACAACACAGCTTTCAGTATAATGCTCACATCCTTGGCCTCCAGCTTCTCCTTGCAGTGCTCGTTGCGGTTAGGCTGCCGCATCACCTGGGGGTGCACGCAGGTGTGATCGCGGCTCGACAGAATAGTCATTGGCACGTTGGAGTAGAGTGAGCGCTTCAGCTCGTGGGTGATCTGCGCAATCTGCTTGTGGGTGCGCGTGCTGAAGAAGATCTTGGGCACACTCTTTTTCTTGGTCTCACCATCCTTAGCCGTCTGCGAGGCGCCGCTGCATTGGCACAGCATACAGGCTACGGGCGACTGGGCGGGGGAACAGAGGGGTAATGAAAGTGGTGAGTATAGACAATTAATGTTAGTCAAAAACTGCCATGAGGTGTCAGACACACTTCATAATAATTAATTAATAAATCAGAATATATAGGGCTGTCTCGATGGCTTTCTCAGATTCATGATCGGGGCTGGGTCATAGTTTTTTTTCAGGATCGGGTGAGCGCTCCACTTTGTATCAGTATCACTTAAGTTCTTCCTCTTCCAGTATATATATTATACTAGTCAAGAACACTATTCTTACACATACAGCAATAATTTCAAAACATTTCAGAAAATTAGTATTAAGCATTTAAAGTGGAAGTGGCAGGTTATAGAGCGCGTCCCCTGGACCATAGGTGGAGCAGTGTTGTGGGTTCTAATCCCCTCTCCGGCTTTTCTGCAATGGAAAATGACGCTTGTGCCAAAAAAAGAAAAAGAAAAAGTGACAGTGGTGGGGATTACACCATGGCACAGAAGGTTAAGTCCGCTGCTCCAAGCCAGCGCCATACATAGTCTTGTTGCCATGGCTTAGATCACAGCACACGCATGAGATTGCTTCCCCTCGCGGTCATATACAGCATGTCCGCTAGTATGCGCTCCCCCTCACGAAGGCCGTCAATAAAATGAGAAAATGGTGTTTATGCCGAAAAAAGAACTTTAAAAAAGTGATAATAATGGTGCCTTGTGCTGCGATTATTTGCATTATCTGGTCTTGGCATCGACCCATCGTTAAAATGAAAGATTCAGTCACGGGAGAGGATCTAATAATATGGATCTTGAGAGTCAATTACAAAATAGTATTCAATCTTTTTTGTTTTTGATTTAAAAGAATCAGCAAGAGCCTAAGAGAGTTGAATTCCCAGCATTCTCAAACCATAATAAATCACCATTACCTCCAACATGACAGACTACCTTGTATACACCCAGAAGAAAAGCCCACGGTCCCGGCATAAAGAATTTGTATCCATACACACGTTTTGTCGGCGTGTCAAGTGACTGTAACATGATGCAAGACCGCCTCCCCCACGCCCTCTACCACCCATCTCAGCCAGCAGTTATTCAGGCCTAGAAAATCTAGCCGCTTCATAATTGGCCGTCCCGGTGACATGTGGTGCATTCCGCCATGGAGACTTCACAGGTGAAGTCGTGCATCACTTGTGAAAGTGATAGTCTTCCCTGTTTGACGGGCAGTTCTAAGTGGACTGTCCCTGCGCTGTTCAATCAGAAGGCCCTCTCAATTCTGCCATTGTACTACAACCTTCTCCCCACCAGCGCCACCATCAACATTTGCACAGTTACACAACACAACCAGGCTCATATGACTTAAAAAAAAAAAAAATCAGGAAAAATAAAAAAAAAATCAAATAATGGACTAAAGTAGAGCTGCAACTGATTAATCGATGATAATCGATTATTGAATTAATGGGCAACTAATCTGATAATCGATTAAAAAACAGCGATTAATCGTTTCCTTGTTTGATCCGTCCAACGCATAATGTGTCGAATATATGTTGTTCAGCATTTGCAATATCAATAACGTTTCAGGTTAATCATCCTTCCAATTTTGCACGCTGCAGTAGCTCAGCCCGTTAAGAATGAGTGCACTACAAAACACACAATTTCCATGATGGCACAGAGAATCATGCCATCAAAATGTTACGAATGGGCCAAAAAAATACATAAAGAAATAATCCTTCCGATTTCAAAGGAAAAATTAATGTGGCGATTAATCAGCAGTAAATATGGCCGTTTAATCGATGATCAAAATAATCGTTAGTTGCAGCTCTAGACTAAAGCAAACTAATAAATGCAAAGAAATTGAACGTGAACTTGAGTCATAACTCCATGCAATTGGAGATATTCTCAGAACATGCAGCCGTTGACAAAGGAAGACCTGCTGAGCTCTATGGCTCCTAGAAAAATGGGGATCCCAAAGAAGATTGTGCAATTGCAAAAGACTGGGCAGAGTAGTGATCAATCAGTGGAAGTGCTGATGGGAGCTGCATTAAGGAATTGAAGTAATTATCATTAAAGATGGAAACCTCCCTATAAAAGTGTAGACGAAGTGTTGGCCATGCAAGAAGTGTGTGGGCTTTGTATATGCACACTGGGGTGATGCTCCATGTATAGTCCAATGACGCTCTTTACCCGTGCCATGACTATCAGCTAGATGCAATTCCTTTTGAGGAAGTCATTACACATTGTTAAAGTTGTTGATCTCTGTTGAAGTTGTGTATGCTGTAAAATAGTATACATATTTTTCTTATTGACAGTGGAGAAAGTACATCAGAAAGTTCCACATTGTTGCCCCCACCCCCCCCAAAAAAGAATATTTTGCATTGTTTGTCTTATGTTGTTTATAGACTTTTAATAACACATAATCGTCAGATTTTGAACATGAAACTCAAAATAAGTCTGCCCACCAGGCCCGTGCCGGACAACTTAGCCCAGCAAGCCAGTGCTTTGTCCACAGCTTGAACACAAATCAACAGGCATTCCCTTGAGATGTGATCACAGCTTTCCCTGGAAACCCCTTTATTAATGACCGACTCAAGATGAAATCGGTACTTGATACATGCGTAGTTTTGTGAATTCCACTACCCAATGCTATTAATATAACTGGCCCACTTCCACAACTGCACACCCACGGACGATGGGAAACAAACAGAAGGCATGACGGTGAGAGTGGGGGGGGGGGGTCACTTCTACTGCCGTCCACCCCAGTCCAAAACTCAGCTCGCATTACCTTTCTCTCCTGAAACAGTTACGCCTCGCAACCTGGACGTGATCGCCTTACCTGCTGCCGCCACATTAAATAGAGCCGTCCAAATATCCTGCTCCAAGATAGCCAATAATTACTTATTCATCCGCAGGTGGAAAGGGGTTGGAGGTTTGGTGGAGTGGAGGGGGGCGGGGGGTGTAGCGAGGCCGCAGGAGCTAAGGGGCACTGATGAATAGAGGCCCTTGTCGGGACGCAACGGGCAGGAAACAGCTGACACAAGGGTATCCTTTTACGTTGCCCGCCTCCTGAGATGCCAGCACAACGAAGGTTCCAGGCATTGGCCTCGCAGCCGAGAGCCGACACCCCCGCCCCACTCCCTGCGTAGACACACACACACCACCCCCTCGCGGACAGGAATGCAGATAACGGGGCTACGGAGAGGAGTTGGGCCTGGCGGTGGTGAGAAGGGGCACGGTCCCCTGCGCCAAGAACAACGCAGCGTCTCATTCAGCGGGCCGGGGAAACAGGTGGGGAGGGGAACGAGTCGAGTTCACTAGCAACACCGAGGGTGAGAACGCTTCGCTTTCGGTCACACAATACCGACACCGCAAAGAATGAGAAAGAAACACAGATACAACCCCGAGTTCTCACCATCACAGGTCACAGAGGGTTTCCATTTATCACATTTGAAAACGGATGTGTTTGTAACATGTAAGGAGGTTTGGCAGTCATTCTAGGATTTTGGGAAATTTGACCTCCATGTCTGCATCCCAAAAGTGTAGATATGCAGAAAAAAGGTTCATAGCAAAATGCATGAGAAAATGCATCAATGAGTCAAGGAGGCAGTAATGTAGTACTACTACACCGACATCCACTCCTCACAATAATAACACTTATCACCACTTGGAGGGGGTGGGGAGGGGGGAGGGTTGTACTTTGTACTCACCCTGTCCACACCTGAGAGATGGAAATCTCACACTTTGGAGGGAAGAGAGGAGTAGAGAGGGTGCGGGGGCAGGGGTCGCACATAGAGCACTCGCTGCCCCCATGTGGCTGGACTGGCAATTTGCTCCCCATACCACTTTTCACCCACCCCAAGCTGGGGAATGCATTACTGCATCGCAAGGTGGGCCTCAAAACACTATAGCCTTGAACAAATGACACCAAACCCAACACACACACACCTGCCCCGTATGCATGCAAGCATGGATGTGCATGTGAGACTGGGGGGCGTGGGGTTGGGGTGGCAGGGTGAATATCTGCCCTCTCTGAAGCACCTGTTTATCCCTGGGGCGCAGTAACCAGCGGGTGAACCCCATTCAATATTTATCCCTGTGGCTTTCACAGATCAGCAGCCCAGGCGAGGCAAACCCTCTTAATTAAAACTGGAGCTTGCTTCAAAGGGGCCCATTCAGGGCATCAGTCAGCGGGCGCGGGACAAAGGCGCCCGGTTCAGGTGGCCCCCTGCAGAAACCAGAGAGGAGAACGTAGCGCGGCTGCGTGTCGGTGTGTGTGTGTGTGCGTGTTGTCTGCACACTATTCACACCCTTCCCCTGTTTTCCCCCCCTACCTCTGCGTCCCACATGGCCTGATCCAAGTGGCACACCTGTTAAGGTGCAATTCCAGGTACACAGGAGATGGCATTATGTGTGTGTGTGTGGGGGGGGACCCCTCGATCTACTCCTGAGTAAACGGTAGATGGCTTGCAGTAGTCTACACACAAATGATTCACAGGTACTTCTCAATTTCACTTTCTGACCCCTATCGCTCACACTAGTCAATGTATGACCTCCATCACTCCCACTACACTGCATCATCCCCTGTGTTTACTGAATAGACTGCCCCTGTACATAAACTGCTCTGGATTGATTGACCTGCAATTAATAGCTGCCATATTGCACCAGGAAACTTGGCACTAAAGTACTAAATTCCTCGTCTTGTATCATTGACAATGGCAATAAACGTGATTCTGATTCAATGGGCCATGGCATGGACCGAAGCAGCGGCGAAATAAATCACACTATAAGCCGAAATGGAAGCAATGACTTCAGCAAATTATATATTGCTCAAAATATATTTAAAAAAAGCACTTCAGTGCTGCCCAGTAGCTCAGTCGGTTAGGCAGAGCACTGGAAAGCAAGCATATGCCTCAATGGCGCGGCGAGTCGGTGGTTCGAATCTCGCCGTAACGTATTTCCCGCATGTCTGTCCCCCATCTTCACCTGTTTCCGCTAACCCTAATAAAGCTTGGGAAAAAACAGCCTGAATAGGCTGAAAAATAAAATAAAAATAAATAAATAAAAGCACTTCGGCCAATGATCGGACACAACAAGTCTGCTAAAGGAACAGAAACCTCCTTCACTACATGGAGATTCTATCGTTGAGTATAGTGGAATATACACAGGTCATGACTCCTACCATAGGCCATTGTGAACAGCCCAAAGAATCAATATTGTTGGATACAGAGTACAAAGTCGCGTAGAGGAAGAAGCGCTGCACGGCGGCGCTGCTCAGTCGCATGGAAAGGAGACAGCTGGTTGAACACCTGTTGAGGATGGATGACAAAATGCCTCTCTCCGAAGAGGTTTCCGGGCACGTTCAACGGTGAAAAGACCCGGGGGAAGACGGAGCATGCTGGAGAGATCGGATGTCTCCCCTGACTTGGCAAAGCCTCCGGATCCTCCCGGAGGTGCAGGAATGCAATGCCAGTGTTCGGGATGTCTGGAAAGACCAGCTTGACCTGCTACCACTACCCACCTGATAGGCATCTGTTCAGGTTCTGCTCTTGCAGAACCTGAAGTCAGAGAATAGCTTGGATGGGGAGATATTTGTGTGTGTGTGTGTGTGTGAGAGAGCGAGAGAGAGAATTAACGAACCCACAAACATCTGTTCATTGGAAAAACAAAAGGAGCTTCACCAAACAATCGCTGCATCTCATATTCCAAACTAAAAAAAAAAAAATCTCTACAATTACCTGTACATAATTGTGTTGAATATTCTAATACCAGACTTTTTTATTTTAGTCTGGTGAATATTGATTTTATTTGATTTTTGTGTAAAATTGTAGTCTTTCATTCACAAATTAATTTAAAGTTAACTCTTCAGCGCAAGAGCCATTTCCTATGTTATTGACAGTTTTAGTGTGAAAGAGGGATAAGGGAGCGGAGACGAGTGGACGTGCAGTATCCGACCATGAGGGGAACTTGGGAAGCGTGTTTTGCATTTTTTCGCATAAGATGTCATTGATTCAGGATATTGCTCCCAAGAGTGCGTGTTGATCAATGCAGACACTGACATGAAGGACCGCAGTGACAGGGAATTGGGATATTTGGTTACAAATATTCGATGAATCAACAAGTAAACCTCCTTTAGGCAAGGCACAAACTTTGTAGTTGCAAGCAACGTGATCATAATAGCATACCGCTGGTGCTAGCCCATCAACAGTGGGACAGTCAAATAGCATCGACAACTCCCAAAACCATTGGTTGAAAAAAATTAACATTTAGGATTTTATTTCTTATTTTAATAATGAAGTATTATCCCAAGGAATCGGGTAATCATATAAGAACATATTTTTGAGGAGGCATGCGGTGGCAGAGTGGTTAGAGGGCATGCCGCGTCCCACAGGCCACAGGCCGAGCAGCGTCTCCATCTTTTCTGCAATGCCCCCCCCCCACTCCCTCGACTCTTCATCCCAGTTTCAGATTTAATCCTGGCACTATCTCTCTAAATAAAGAATGAAAAACGGCACTTGCACCAAAAAATAACTTTAAAAACATTTTTGGTAAGACTCATTATTCCTATACATAAAAAGACATTGAATGGAATAATGTTCAAATTGGTGTACTCATCTGCATGAATGCCTTGTTTGTTCTTGCAAAAAAAAATAAAAAAAATATTTGAAATCGAAATCGGATTATTTTACAATGTGTTTTTTAATATGTAAATCATCAAAATGTATACACAAAACGATCAGTGTTAATAATACTGTGGGTTTTTTGTCATAATAAAGGAGTATGTATGTAAAGCCACCTTGTGCCTAAAGGAGTTAGTTAGGAGTTTGTTTGACATTTTATAATGAAGTTGTGGATTTCAGTTGAAGCCAAGCCAAAGACCCATCATTGGATGGACTCCTCTGCCACCTTGTGGCCATTAAGATCATTGGCTTACACGAGAGCTCATAATAAATGAAACACCACAAGCTCCCTCAAACTACTACTACTCTGCAATATATTGTCAACCACCGGAGGCTGGAAGTAAATACTGTAAAGCACCATGTTAGCCATATATAGGACATAGATTTTCTTGTATTTTCAAAGAGGATTTCCTTTTTTGTAGCCAGGTGTTGGCGTCATTTTACTAAAAGGAAAACATTCTAGTCAATCATCCAATTAATGCTAACAATAATATATTATAGATTTGTCTCCAATCTGGGGGTGAATAAGTGTTGCTAAGCAAAGTAAAATGAAAAAAAAAAGTTTGTTTTATATTCAAATCATTTCAGCAAATGTCCCAGCTACAGCTGTGAAATAGAGAAAATACCCAGAAATTAAATACTTGTAGATAATTGGAGCATAACATTATCTGTAGAACTGATTTGATCATTTAAATCGATTCCTGGATTAGTTTTGGACTCAGAAGTTGAACATGTTAAATGAAATTGATTTAACGTCAGGTGTCAATTATTTATACAAGCAGAGCAGAGAGTATTTTTAAACAATTGCCAATTGGATTAGGCATTGAATTGACATTTGATATTATCAACATTAGCTGGACGGTATTCTTTTTTTTACCTGCGCCGCATATCACAAGTTACATTTTGGTCGCGTTGGTTTGTCTGTCCCCAAGATAACTGAAAAAGTTGTGCACGGATCTGGATGACATTTAGCGTTCTTGGAAATGACAACCGGACGAATCGTTTACGATTTTGTTGCATTTCTGTAGCCTATAAGTAACATAATCACACTTAATCACCAACTTACCGATAGATCGCCAGGCCCTTACCGCAGTCACGTGACCAGACTTCTGGGTCACAATGGCCGCTGGGAAATGCAGTTGGCTTGTGCCGAGCGTGTTCGGTGGCGTCAATTGCAATTGCGCTTCTCTAAGAGCACTTGCATTCATAATGGGTTGCCATCATAATGCTAGCCCTAAAAGTACTATTTTTTTGTACCACTATGGCACAGGTTTGCAATCTCCCGAGTGTTTCTAGTTGATATTTATTTTCATACAAGTATTGTATATCCAAGTGTCATGCCAGCATGATACAACCGCTACAGGCTACACTCACAAGTTAAGCCGCCACTTATGACAAGAGTGACACAGACACTGGCCGCACAAAATTACGGATAAAAGAAAAGACGGGCTGAACACCAGATGAACAAACAAAAATATGTTACTGCACTGTTCATCTGCATTATACGTAAGGAAAATTGGAGATGGAAAACAGCTTTGTTGCAATTAGTTAAATTCAATATAGCTGATTAACTTGTACATGATAATGCATTTTAAATTATAATGCCTTTTATCACCTGTGCCGGTGCAGCACTGCGAAGCAGGTTGTTTTTGGTCACGTTGGTTTGTCACCGGGATAACTGAAAGAGTTGCGCACGGATCGGGATGGAATTTTGTAGAGTTGTTGGAAATACCAACGGAAGTGATTCAATTAGGGTAATTTCTGTAGCCTATAGGCAACATAATCAGACCAGACTTCCGAGTCGCAGTGGCCGCTGGGAAATGTAGTTGGCATGTTCGCCGGTGGCGTCAATCGCAATCGCGCTACCCTACGAGCACTTGCATTGATAATGGGTTGACACACATACTGCTAGCACAAAGTACTATTTTTTGTACCACTACAGCACAGGTTTGTAATCTCTGAGTGCTTCTAGTTGATTTTTTTTTTTTTAAATTGCTTCTCTTTTAAGAAAAAAAAAACATTATACTAAAAAATTACATTTCTACTATGGAAACAATCTACATGCAAGCAATTAATATCCAGGGAATTAAACAAATTTGGTTATTCATTTTTCTACTGTCTTTTTTTCTTGAGTGAGCCTAATTGCTCATTATGTTAGCAATAACATTTTGCTCTAATACTCGCTGGAGGTTTTGTCAGGGTACTTGATTACTAAAAAAAAAAAATCGACAGCTCCAGCCCTAGTCAAGAACGTCACTCCCCAACTCTGGTGAGGTGTGATCAAAATACAACTTTAGGGCTGCAACTAACGATTATTTTAATAATCGACTAATCAGCCATCTTTACTGCCGATTAATCGGTTCATTTTTCCTTTAAAATCGCAACAATTATTAGCATGATTATGAAACATTATTAAAAGTTTGCAAAGTTAATATTACAAACGTTTAGTTTCGCTATCTCCATCTTATAGTAATAGCATGAAAGAGCCTACTCTTACGGGCTAAATTATAACAAATTGGGCTTTACGTGTTGTCTTTATTGTATTGGGGCCTTGCATTGGGAACAACATATATTCAACACGTTTGAGCAGAGAATAGGCCATACCATGAAACGATTAATCGCTGCCGATTAATTGATTATCAAATTAGTTGACGATAAGTTGACGATAATAATCGATTATCATCGATTATCATCGATTAATCGGTTGCAGCTCTATACAACTTACACAGCATCCAGCAGCCGCGGGAGTTTCCACCTGACTTTTCATCTCTGGGGTGACTCGCTTCGGTGCTGGTACTTCATCATCATCATCCAAGAACACCACGCCACGGTTTCGCTTGCTGCTCTGAAATCATGAGAAGAATTTGAGAATGCCATAAGAATCACATTGACAGACTTCACTGAATACTGCATATTCAGAAAGATTTTTGTATTTCATGCGTGAATCAATTAATATTGATTTTAATGAACTTCACTGAACTTTTGTGTTGTGCTACTAGGTAATATGGTGCAGTACCATGTAATGCAGAACTTTTAACCTGCATCTGCATGACCAAACAGAACTTGAAAAACGAAAATGATAATGTCCTTCTATTACGTGTTTTCATTCTGTAACGCTAATAGAAGTGTTGGAATATTATGGACCCCCCATGGAGCAGAAGGAAGAGAAACTTCTTAGTTGGTTCAGCATACACATATGCATTACATGTCTTGTAGCACAGATTATTGTTTGGAAATGACTCGATTAAATATTATCAATCAGTTAAATCAACTCATCATTGTCATCCCTAATTACAACGTGGTTTAAGTCTGAGGGCAAGCACATGGGGAAAAGGGAATGAAATAGTGCAGTTTTGTGTTGGGATGAAAGATGGCAAAATCTATCTTTTTTCAGTTTCTTTGAAGGCTGAAAGGGGATGAATGAATGGGTGAGGCAAGCTGTTGTCAGGTTGTGATGCGGAGTTACTCAATAGCAAATGTGCCACTACTAATATAATAGCCATTTCTGGGGGGATGTTTCCTGGAGGTTAATGTGAGCTTGGTTTATTTACAATGAGTGTCTTTACAGCAAAATAATTAAAATCATTATTATTTAAAAAAAAAATGAAATAAGATAATTTGTCGGTCATAAAGTAAACTGCCTGACATGTGTATGATGAGGCGTGTGCAGCACTTTACCTTTTGATCAGCGGCAGGGCTACGGAAACATTTTGAATCTGTCTTAAAGTCGTCGTCGTCATCTTCCCCTGAGATGGCAAACTGCTGTGCTTTTTGAGCCAGTCGCGAGGCAAGAGTGGCGACATGGGGCGGGCTAGAAACACCACCTAGACAGTGAAAATATGAAAAGTTCTCAATTATTGAAATTATTAGTCAGTCATGTTTTCCCCCTCTTAAAATGCCACAAAACATTCATATGGATCTCTCTCTCTAGGTCGTTGTAATGGCAGCTCAGATAAGGTGTCCACGTAGAGGAAATGACCAGTCTTGACACGGGAATATGTCTAGAGGGTTCATTTATTAAGCTATACTGGACATTAGCCGGGCATCGGCTAGCTAAGCTAAGCTATGAGCTAAGCAGGAAAACATGGCCGAACAACCATCAGGAAGTATCACAGATATATAGCTGATGGGTGGGGACAGCCTCCGGTCATCCTAACCCTCCATACATTTGGCCAGTTTGTTGGTACTATGGATATTGATTGATTAATTGATATAGTCAATTTGAACCCTTCTCAACCAACAAATGCACAACAAGTTACTTACACTCGCTCAATTTCATTACCATTCATTCATACCGTTATATTTCTTGGATGATTTGTTCAGATTTCTTCAATCAAATACATCCATTTAGTTATTTGCATCGCCAGAAATTATAATTTCATTGTCAGCCCTAATTACAATGTGGTTTAGTCTGAAGGCAAGCACATGGAGTGGAATGAAACAGTGCAGCTTTGTGGTGGGATGAAAAATGTATATATTTTTTTTCGTTTCACTGATAACATGATTCTGTTTCATTGATAGGCAGCACAGAGCCCTATGTAACTCACCGCTTGGCTGAGGACACGGCGGCTTCTTAGCAGGAGAGTCTGTCAAGTCGATCACCTCCGTATTTGCTACCGGCGCGGCGGGAGCCAGGTTCACGTGGCAACTGCACTGACAGGCAGCAGGAGGCGCCAACTTCTTATTGAGGTCTCGCAGGCTCTCGTCCAGGCAATAATCCGCAGGATCATATGATCCCGATTGAGTTTTGGCTGGAGCAGGTGGGGATAGAAGGTCCTTATCAAGCCACAGCATAATGAGGAATGAATAAAGACATTTAGAATATGTAATTTATTGTATTATATTAGTCTTTTGGATATCTCATTTGATCGGTTATTTTTTGATATGATGGTTTTGATGCATCTGTCCAGAACTCAAAACGTATTAGTCTAACTATAATGAAAAACACTGATTGATATAAGTTGATATAATACGTACATGTGTGGCGAGTGTGAAAGGCAGAGAGGTTTCTGCATTAGAATCACACAACGCATCCGTTTGTATAGGAAAGCACATGACGTAGGCGGGTGGAGTTCCCAGCATGCAACAGGAGCATAACAAGCTAGGGGAAAGTGCCACCCTGACTGGAAACGTCTGTGCCCAGGACAGTGTATATAAGCAGTTGGTTGCCCTATGGCCCGCCAATCAATTTTTTTTTCTGGCCCCCAGGGGAATCCTGGGGGCCAGTCAAACATGTTTTATCTATCCAAGAGGCTGTTATTTACCTCGCCAGAAGGTATCTGTGTGCTGTTGTTTCACCATTAATGCATAGAATCAAAGCCTTTTTAATGGGAAGTATGCTACTATAAATAAAGTTATGAAAATGTGGTTTTATGTCGCGTCAAGTTGTTGGG
>OMKY01213354.1:0-20543 GCA_900302395.1 Bregmaceros cantori | reverse complement strand
CACACACACAGTAGGGCAGCAGCTGTGGAAGAGTCACTTTCCAAATGGTGCCGTTTGTGCTGCAGACCACATGTTTGCCTTTGGTCAGTACCTTAGGATGCCCCATCCTCACTTACACTAACAAAGACTTCGTACTCATCTCAAAATATTATTGTAGAGCGCAAAATCACAATCCAAGTTGCCATGAGGCACTTTACAGGAAGAGGATTTTTGCTACCTGCCCTCCCGAATGCCTCGAATTTGAGGGCCCATACCCCCAACGACCGGCTTCAATTTCTCCATGTCCTGCGTTTGACCCACTACTCGTTTCCACATCTGATGCCCACACATTTCCGTGTGAAATGACTTCGACTTCACTTGAACTGATGGCATCATTTCAACTTGTCTGAGGATCAGAAAATAACTTCATGAATAGAAGCTTCAGTTTGATTGTGGCCATAGGCAGTGCTTGACTGGAGAGATTATTCAGACTGGGCATTTTTAACCGAGACCAGGACACCAGTAGATATGATAATCCTTTCTTCCCAATCTCAGGCCAAGATTGAGGGTTAATTGTCCTGCACCTGAATACAAATGTACGAAAAATAACCTACTCGCACCCCATTGGTCCAGGCCACCATCATGACTATACCATTACCAACCACCATAGCGTTTATGTTGTATTTCTTTGTCTTTATAGTATACATTGTACGTTCTTTAAAAAATCTGCAGGCCTGCCAGGCCACTGTAGCCCATCAGGCAACCCGGCAAATGCCCGGCATGCCCTACTGCCAGTCCAGCACTGGCCGTAGGTAGGCACGTGTAACAACATATCATGTTGACGTTGCCTTTATAATCACAATTAATATGATTATCACAAAAATAGCAAAATCACTTATATGGTGATTTAAAAATCTAACATAAAAGGCTCACTCGAAAGAAAAAAAAGTTTGCTTGACAAAGACATTTTTGGTCCTCTCACTGCATGTACAATCCAAATATGTCCTGGTGTCTTCTAGCTACCAAATAATATCTGCGTGTCTCAGAATCCCCTCTTCCCTCTCCCGCTATATGGCCGCCAGAGTGACGTCATCTCCTTCTCTGTGACCAGGGCTTGAAAACGAAATTATTTTTAAAACGTTCCGTTTGGAACGGTTCGGGCAGGTCTATATTTAACGTTTTTGTTCTCGGAACCGCTCTGCCACCAAAATATTGGTCGGTTTGGAACGCAAAGAAGTATAAGAAAGTTCTTTATATTCAGTTGAAGAAAACTTTTTCCGTTTCCGTTCCTCGTAAAATTCAGCTAAATTCTGATCGTTTTCGTTTTTCGTTTTCGTTCCTTGAACGGGTTCGTAGCCCTGTCTGTGACACGACATTAAACAAGCCAGACAATCTCACACACATCCATAAGGCTTGGCACCAACAGACACACCAAGACTCCCACAGATGTGCAGACCAGACACTAGGTGTAGCTAACAGTAGGTGGGCGGAACGGTGTCATTTGCTGCAGAACCTACACCGACACTAAGCGCTCCTGCAGAGACAGCTGAGGGGTAATGTTACACACATGGACACGTGCGCACAGACACGCGCGTGGTGCGGAGACATGCAAACATACTTAGATATGTGCGCCAGATATGCACAAAACAAACCCCCGGCGGGGGGCAGTGTAATCTATACGCAGACATCGTTCATCATCTTGTCCATTCCTGCTCCAGAATAGGTGGTAATAAAATTAGGACTGGAACTATTACTTTGACAATCCATTCATCAGCCTTCTTCACACAGACCATAATCAGCTGGCAAAATAGGGTAACTAAATATGTCACAAAGCTGTTGGTGAGCTGTGGCAAACCCACAACTCTTGTATATGTCTTCACAGGCAGACCTGTGTAGTTGTTGTTTTTTTATTAAGATTTTATTGTATACATATTTTTACTAGATGTTGTTAGAATCCACTGCTGCCTGGTAAAAAGTACTGGGAGTAATCTCATTGCACATTATCGTCTACAAGCTGACCATTCAGCACGGATTCAACGTGCTGGTAATATGATTGGCCAACACCAAAAAGGGGTGGAGCTTAAAGACATCGAGGTGGGCGGAAAATCTTGGAGAGGATGAATGCTGTAGTCTGTAATACACGGGCACTGTACCAGGTGGAAGGTAAAAAAGGGAACATAATATCCACGAATGGACAAGGTGCAGGCTGAGTGGCCAGAGAGAGATGAAAAAAGCTTATTGCGAATCTTCAGTGGCGCCTCAGCGGTCAGCTAGACAACGGCAAAGATGGGATGAGAAATTTTGGTACTATGCATCGGGACCAGAGATGGCAAAAGTACCCAGATTTCTTACTTGAGTAAGAGTAAAATACAATTGTAAAAAAAACAACTCGAGTAAGACTACAAAGTACTGATACAAATATCTACTAGTAAAGTAAAAAGTACAGGCTGAGAAATGTACTCAAAAAGTATTTTTGAAAGTAAAAAGTACATGCTCTAAAATGTACTGAAAATTATTTTTGAAAGTATGAAGTACTAAGAACAAAAGCTAAATTTGCCTTAAAAGCAACAAAACAACGTATTAATTGCTACTGTACTGCATTACCGAGGACCGCCCCCTACTGAATCATTCACACTATACATATATAGTGTTACCATGTCATTAAAGAAATATTGAAAAGAAAAAACGTAACGACCCTGTTTTGTGAACAGTAAAGAGTAGAAGTATTGATATTTTTTGTTAAAGATCTACTGAGTAGAAGTAAAAAGTACTCACATGAAAAATTACTTCTAAAAATACAGATACTTAAATTCTACTTAAGTACAGTACTTAAGTATTTGTACTTTGTTACTTGCCATCTCTGATCGGGACTCGGAAACAAAAAAAGGTGATTAGTTCATGTACAACTATTAATATTGCAAATTTTATTTTTATTAACGTGAAAACCGTGTTTAAAAAGCCATTACATTTGCTTCCTCATTTGTCCACAAGATGGAGCCCCAGATGCATGGGGCTTGATTACTGACAGTGAAAGTGGACGGAAGTCTCCCAGACATAGTACATGTTAAAATATATAGAGAACAGAAAAAAAAACGTTTTTAACCGGTTTTGTGGATTTCATTATGTTCCGGAACAGTTGAAGAAATCTTTTTTTCGTTTCCGTTTCCACTCCTAGTAAAATTCAGCAAAATTCCGTTCGTTTCCGTTTTCGTTCCTAGAACCGGTTCAGAGCCCTGAAACAAACACGCCTATACACATACAGACAGACTGACGCAGGCCCTGTGACCTTCAGAGTGACCCCAGCGGCCGCCAGTGATGGCCTTGAAATGGTGGGGCACCAGAGGGGTAACACATTAGACGCGCCTTCATGCGTGTCACGCTGGACACGGATAGCCCTCCCTGCCGCTCACCGTGCAAATGTTACATTCTGCGTACGCTGGGGTGTCATAAAACACTAGACACAGACCGGCTCTCACACAGTGGAAACTTACGACACAACTTTGAATGGGCACAGATGTTTTGACAGATAAATCTTTTTTTTCTTCACTTTCCACTTATTTGAGCTCTGTCTCAAATGGTGCAGAGCTTGGGTCAGTGCACTGAAATATAGTGCACAATATTACAGGGCTCCGAACCGGTTCAAGGAACGAAAATGAACATAATTTCACCCAATTTTATCAGGAGCAGAAACGGAAAAGATGTCTTCAAATGTTCCCGAACAGAAACTTAACATTATGAAATCCACAAAACCGGTTAAAAACTTTTTTTTTCCGTTCTCTATATATTTTAACATATCCTATGTCTGGGAGACTATTTCTGGTTGTGTATCCATCCAACTTTCACGGTCAGTCATCAAGCCCCATGCATCAGGGGCTCCATCTTGTGGACAGATGAGGAAGTGAATGTAATGGAAAGTCCACCAAATATAATTTGGATGAACTATATGTAAACTTAACACAAGGAACTTTAAGAACAAACAAAATGTTTGTGTTCTGAACCGGACCGATATTTTGCAACAGTTCAGGGAACAAGAACGTAGGGCTTCTCATTTTAGGGCCGTCTCAGTGCACTGGAATTTAACCAAGAACTCTGGACAGCCCTCTTTGCATTAAAAATAGTGCAAAAGCTTTTGGTTGATGTTTGGAAAAGGTCACTATTAGGGTTTTATCAAAACCATGCCATATAGTCCAGGATAGCAGGCAACTATGATCCAATATGTATCTTTTAAAATATAGTTGTAAGGAGATACCGTTTTTTTGCAAATTTGTTACGGTAACCGATAGAGCTACAGCCGATTAAATGATGATAATCACTTAATGAATTGGTTATAAACTAATTTGATCATTAATGAATAGTTTCATTGTTTGGTCCGTCCTCTGCCCACACGTGTTAATAAAATGTTGCTCCCAAAGAGAGTCTCCATGCCCCTTTTCTGGGATGCTGAACACTGTTAAGCCCCACAGCAACACAACACAATAAAGACGTGTGAATAAGTAAGCCTGGGTGAAAAAAACTTTACAAGTTAGCACAGAAGAGTAGGCGCTTCCAGAATACTAAAATGGAAATGTTTTGCATTGAGTGGAGATAGTAAGTAGTTAATGAATGTTTGCAATATTAATAAACAGGACTTAAAAACGAAATTATTTTTAAAACGTTCCGTTCCGAACAGTTTAGGCAGGTCTATATTTAACGCTTTCGTTCTCGGAACAAAATATTGGTCCTGAACCGGTTCAGAACACAAACATTTCGTTCGTTCTTAAAGTTTCCTTATATTGTGCAATGTTAAGTTTACATATAGTTTATACAAAATATGTTTGGTGGACTTTCAAACTCTGAAGCAACTGTATCAACGCCATTACATTCACTTCCTCGTCTGTCCACAAGATGGAGCCCCAGATGCATGAGGCTTGATGACTGACAGTAAAAGTGGACGGAAAGGATATGCTAGAATATATAGAGAACGGAAAAAAAAACCTGTTTTTGTGCATTTCATAATGTTCTGTTTCGGAACAGTTGAAGAAATCTCTTCGTTTCTGTTTCCGCTCCGTTTTCGGTTTTCGTTTTCGCTCCATGAACCGGTTCGGAGCCCTGTTAATAAGATTGTTTAACGATTTTTGCAATTTTAAAGGAAAAATTAACAGATTTAATCAGACATTTTTTGATTAATCGATTAACAAAAAATAACCATTAGTTGCATCCCCAGTAATGCGGTAGTGTGTTACTCCCTGTGTGTATACAGTGAGGGAGACGGTGTCTGAAAAGGGAAATGGTGAACGAGTTGACGTATGTGAACATATTTGTTGAAGTCTGCTTTTCCATTCCTGTTTGACACACACAAACGCACAGCACCTTGTCGACAGTGACGGCAGACGGAGAGAAGGCTGCGGAGCCACGGCAGACGAGTGAGAGACGTCAGGAGAAAGAGATTTGAGTGATGAAACAACTAGCAGACTAGTCACAACTCATCTGTCAAATTCTGCTCATAGGATACTCCAACTATAATATAACTATAGATTTTTTTTTTTAATTTTAGTTATTTTTTGGTGCAAACTCAGTTTTTCATTCTTTATTGAGAGAGTGATAAGTCGCGGGTGACATTACAGAAAGTGACATTACAGAGGTATATTTTAACTATAGATTTTGATTGAATACATCTATAGTCCAAATCATATTTCAAGTCCAACAGAAAATTCATAGAAAATAACAAACTGCTTAACAGGCTGCTCATGACAAACCTTCGTCACAAGATGGCAGCAAATCTCCATTCATCTTCACACGAAGAGTTCACGAAAATATGATGCTTTATAGAGCTGGGCGATGGACAAAAATCTATATTGCGGTATACCGTGCAGTTCACTTTGGTATCTGTATTTATTGAGACATTTCTTATAATGGTATTTATTTTTAAAAACGTATATTAGTTTTTAAATAAATACCATTATGAGAAATATAAGAATATATAAGTTCTAGGGTTCTATGAGAGACAGGAAGTCGCCATCATACTTTGAATAGACTCGCTAATCCAAATCAAACAACCATGCATGGCAAGCACAACCAAAATATGTTCCCAACAAGGAAACAAGTTCAAGTGGTGATGATGTTCTGCTATTATGGGTTTTTGTTGTATAACGTTCTTGGAGGTATTCAGATATCATAAAAGATATCATTGATGTTAAAGCAGTGTGCACATACGGGCCAAATATAAAAAAAGGAAATTTCTGATTGTTTGAGAAAATGTATCCATTATTGATTGTCTATCAACTATTGACTATACATCTGTTTTGTGTAGTTTGTGTTTTGAGGCGACCGAGCTAAAAAAACGTCCCAGTTGAAGACGTAGCCCGGGTCACATGACCACAGATGCTGCATATAGGTGAACTGACACACACAGGTACGCACAGAACACAATGATGGGTGCAAATTCACACACATGTCAAAGACCTTCACGGTCTAGGCCGAAATACACATCAATGTGCGAGCGCACACACATACACACACACACACAGGAAACCTCCTGCACGCGCACACTCACACGTGCACACAAAACTGCTGTCAACACCTGGCGAGCTCAGCACACACTCGGCTATTGTACGACGGTGCCGGCTACACTTCAGCCAGTGACAACTCACTGTCATGGTTGCACACACACGCGCACACACGGCTCGCGCTTGGCTTGTGGTGATGAATGAAGTCTTACCTGCACAGGCGCGAGGCGAAGGAAGGTCCCCGGGGCGAGTGACCAAAGAAGAGAGAGTGAGGGAGAGAGAGGTAAAGAAAGAGAAAAGAAGCAAAGAGAGAGAAAAAAAGAGACACAAAGGTGTTGTCAGTTAGCGTGTGTAGAAGCGGCTGCTAAGAACCCGGCTTGTCTAAGAACGGGCGAGTCTGTATTGATACATTGAGTGTCCCCCGGCCCAGTGCAGGTCAGCGCGATGACAGCTCATGTCCGGTGCGTTTAAATCAGACATGATGATTTGCACAGAAACACTTCCTGGGCACTGACGGGGAAAAGACAGACCACAGTGTCTGGTTTCACTAGACTAGCTCGAGAAGATCGGAGCGTGTCGCCTCCACGATACGATACCCAACGTGTTGACGGTGCAGGTCTTATCGTATTATTGAAACGTTTCATTTGATCTGAGAAGTCTGGAGATGACCAACACATGTGGAAGTAGTCTTTCACCAGGGATATATTTTACAGTAATCCCATTTCTTCTCACTGCCTCAAATTCACAATGATTTCATTTGGAAGGCCTATCTCAGCGCTACAAAGCTCTGCCTACTACGACTCACTAGACTTAATCTTTCCGTTCCCCTCGTGGTGATGCTGTTGAACTGAAAAGAGTGACATTGACACTCACGCAGTACGCGACTCTTGCTGAACAACAATCTGACGTAGTCTACCTACTGACTGTGTCCGGCGGCAAAGCCCGCAACAATTCTGGAAGCCATTTCTGAGTCACTGCCACATCACTTACATAGCATTTTAGGTATTTCCAACGCTGTTACAAGTGCCACGTCAGTTTAAGTCAGTGTTTATGTCAGTGTCACAAGCGTCAACTAGAATTTCAGTGTCATTCAGTTTTGGTCACATCCAAACCCTGGAAACTGAAAAATAAATGACACTTGAATATTAACTTAACACAATTCCCACAACAATATTCAGTCAAATTGTGAAAATGAAATTCATTTTCAAAATGGAAATACAAGTATTCCATGACATCATTTCCCATAATCCTCCTGGGGTAGATTGATGGCGAAGAGTGTAGCGTTTTCCCTCTCAGTGGAGTGAGCAGGGGCCCCGTTAACAGTCCCGGTTTCTCCTGGCTCCCATGACCTCTTGACCTTGGTCCTCATAAGGTCAGGGACAGGATCAGTGCTCGGGAGGCCAATCCGGCCACCCTACTCCACTGGAACGATGGGCTGCTGACAGTGAGTTATGGCAGTGCACTGTACCGCGGCGGAGGTCTAGTTCCCTCTGCTCTACACAGTCCTAATGTCATAAAGATGTTCCAATTAATTAGGACTGTTTGATTTTGCTTCAAAATATAAAACTATCAATCTTTAACTCTGAAACTGCATTTTTGGCGAAAAAAACCCCATCAAAATAAATAATTTTAAATTCACATTTTCAGTCATGATTCCCAGCATCATGTCCCCTGACCATTCCCTATGGGCTGGGTTAATAATCGTTCCGAAAGTAAAAATTAGCAGAAATTAATTACTCGTGAGTAAAAATGGCAGATTAATCGATTAGCAAAACTAGAATCACTTGAGGGATTGAAAGCCTGCGCCGTAGTGGTACAAAAAAAAAATCATACTTTTAGTGCTTGCAGTATGTGTGGCAGCCCACTATCAATGCAATGCTCCTAAAGTAGCGCGATTGAAGCCACCGGCGAACATGCTCAGCACAAGCCAACTACATTTCCCAGTGGCCGTTGTGACCCGGAAGTCTAGGCTACAGAATGCACTAAAATGTAATCAATACTTCTGTTTGTCATTTCCAACAACTCTGCAAATTTTCATCCAGATCCATGCACAACTTTAGTTTTAAGTTATCTCGGGGACAAACCAACCAATCAATGTGATCAAAAACATAACCTGTGTTCCGCATCGCAGGTAATAATCGTTAGTTGCAGCTCTAGTAGAGTATGAAGCAGGCCTTAACCGTAATACATTATGACTGAAATCAGATAAAGATTAGAGACAGAAAGAGATACACCTTGCAGGGGGTCCCCGGGTAGCTACTACGCCACACAGAGATAAAGAGAGAGCGAGAGAGAGATAATGACAGGGCTCCAGTGTTTAGCATGCAGGGCTTTTTATAGCAACTGTCACCACAGATGTGCAATCAGTCAGTGTGATGGAGTGGATGTCTGGGTCGGATGGTGTGTGTGGGTGGATGAACAAGTGTTGGTGGGTGGAAGGGCAGTCTGTGTGTTTATACCAGACACCAGTGCCTGTTAGTTTGTGTTTTACTTGGATTCATACAAACACACAATCATCTACCACAGCTCAGGGGAGGATGTTCACTTGGGGATTAAGAGTTCTCCGAATGACGAGTGGTGGAGGGGGCAGACAAAAAGACAGAACTGGAAGTCACCAGCACCCTATTGTAACTACAAGGCTTACTGTGTAATCAAACTCAAAACAACCACTTTGTGCGGCTGGCTGAGTGGTTATAGATTTAATTATTTTAAAATTTTTTTGATATATCAGCCGATATATCGGTTATCGGCTGTGCTTATTTTTCAATTATCGTTATCGTATCGGCCCCCAAAATTCCATATCGGTTGGGCCCTACTAGACTAATCTGTACTAATAGTACTAATCTGTGACATAGGCACCAAAAAGTGCACTAAAATATAGCGCGCTATATTTCACTGCACTGATCCAAGTGCACTGAAATATAGCACACTATATTTCAGTGCACTGACCGTAGTGCAGCGTTTGGGACACAGCGCTAGTCTGACCACTAGCTCTTCGTCAGACACCTCAACACATCGTAGCCCTGCCACACTCCAACACAGCTCCATTTAACCTCCTCCACACTACACTACAGGCTGCACCCTGAAACTCGACAAGCATGATGTAGGTGAACGTGTGTGTGTGTGTGTGTGTGAGAGAGCGATGCAGAAATCCAATAAAGCCTGGTTTTACAGTCTGTGAAATTCATGAGTCGTTCCAGAAATTCCCTGACATCACAGAGGCCCAAACAGTTTCCATGCACTGCCATGTGCAGGCATGACAAGTAATGAGGCACAGAGATTGAGAAATGCACGGCGACGGGGCTGGCCCCATACATGGTCATGTTGCTGTAGCTTAGATCACAGCACATGCAGCGCTGTGAGATTGCTTCCCATCGCAATCGTATACTGCACGATGGCTCTTCCCCGCTCTCTCGTCCCTTGCCGCTTGCGGAGAAGAATCATTTCATTAATGGGAATTAATTGTTTACAGAAATTTTGCACTACATTTGCAAAGTGGGGAAAATAACACCAGTATTCAATATGAATTGATTAGACTTCCCCATATTGGAAAACGGAGGAATTACATGCATTTTTACATAATATAGCACATACATTTGTACACGAATATTGTAAAACACGACTTTTAATTGATATTCGCAATAAAAAAAAACATGTGAATCCTATTTTGAATCCGGATTAATCAGGTTTAAGCGCTACAAAAAAACACTACAATAACAGTGTTGGGTTTTATATGTATATATTTATACCATAACATATTTCTATTCCCTGCACTTGACTGTGTACTTGATTATGTTTCCACTCCTGGTTTATAGGGACACTGCAGTCTAGTTTGTCCTGAGATGCTGTGGTGTAGAAAGGAAAAGGGCATCACATATCATAAGCCAGATTGCAACGCGGCCACCATGTCGCACTGTTTGTCTATTGTGCATTATGCTTACACTTGCCCGTTTAACATCTACAGAAGTCTGATCAAAAAAATATACCCTCATGCCAAAGACACCACAAAATACATTTTCAAATGCGGCGCAGTAACTCAGTCTGTTAAAACAGTCCATGACAAAGCCCATATGCAGAGAGTCGTGAGTTCGCCCCCCTCTCCCTTCTTCACCAACGGTTTGCTGCAGCACCCGCACCTCCCTTCTTTCCAGCAAATGCTAAATAAAGCTCAAAATGGGCTGAATTTCTTTTTTAAAGACATTTCGGGGGGAATGAGCGTGCCCCCCAGACCATAGGTCGAGCAGCGTTGTGGGCAATCCCCCCGACTTGAAGAGAGATATCACAATCTCTCAATAAAAAAAGAAAAACAGAGCTTGCACCCAGAAAATAACTTGATGCTCTCTCAATAAAAATATCAATAAAAAAAAAAAAAGGAGTTTCCCAAATGGATGAAACATCTAAACAGGATCTTTCGCGAGAAGTTCAGATGCTCATTTTACTAATTCAGACAGACACAGGGAGACAACACCCACAGGGACCTACAGAGATAAAGATGAAAAGACATCCAGACAGTAGGGATTGAATGAAGAGCGTCTCCTGTGATATTTGGCCCCAGCTCAGTGCTGGTCTGTCTGGACTGGAGAGCTTCCCACGAACCACTTGAGACAGACGGTCAAGGAGCACAGAGAGAGAGAGAGAGACAGAGAGACAGAGACAGAGAGAGAAGGAAATACAGACCAAGGAGAGAGATAGACCAGATAGCAGGAAGGAGGACTGAGGGTCAATGGAGGAGAGGAGTGGAGGAGACAGACAGCCAAAGAGAGAGAGAGAATGGGAGAGAGAGAGGGGGTACGAGTGAGTGTGTGTGCAGGAGAGAGAGAGAGCGAGAGAGAGAGAGAGAGAACAGAGTAAGAGAGCGAGACAGAGAGAGGGTGGGGAGAGGCAGAGACAGAAAGGGGGGGAAGAGGGGTGCAGAGAGAGAAAAGGAACGAGTGAGTGTACAGCAGAGAGAGAGAGAGAAAGAGTGAGTGACAGAGAGAGAGAGACAATGAGAGAGAGCAAGATGGATAGACAGAGAGCAAAATGAATAGAGATAGAGAGAGAGAACAGAGTGAGGGAGAGCAAGGCAGATGAAACAGGTGTAGAATGATGAATGATATTCCATGTTATCGTACCTGCAACATACCTGACCATTTTGGTACATTGCTTTATATGCTGCTCACAGACATGCAAGCACCTAATCAGTGTGTTTCATCACAGTTACTAATGATGCGAGAGCAGAGAAAGTGTCCGACATAGCTCCGTATTCCCCGTATAGTGCACTATATAGGGTATAGGGCTTTGGAGGTCTCCATGTACACCATGTAGTGCACTCAAAATATCGCACAATGCAGCGCAAAAAGTAGTGAATGCATGTCAGTGTGTAAATATCCACGTCTATTGTTAGACATGCAATGACGTGGTTATGCCATGGTGCCAACTCTAGTCTCCAAAACCTCCATTGCTGCCGTTAAGTGGGCTATATATTGAGTGCACTGTGTAGGGAATAGGGTATAAGGAGAAAATTCGGACACAGTGTTTACGTTACTGAATATTTTAACTTTTCAAAATGCTTCTTAGTAGTGCTGTCAGTTATCTGCTTTTATAATTTTTTTCAAGTTATTTTTGGGCACAAGCTCAATTTTCTATTCATATTGATGGGCTTGGTGTGAAGGAGGGGCGAGAGAGTGAGGACGCAGGCCTGCAGCATACTTATGCCATAGAAGGAATCGATCTCAAGACAGCTGCGTGCGCTGTGAGACTAAGCCCCAGGCACAAGGCTGGATGGGGCTAGAAGAGGCGGTCTAATCGACTGTGCCACAAAGCCAGCCCATCACAGAGCCAGCCCGTCAGTTATCATCTTTGACATGAATCAAAATATATATTTTTTTAATTACAAGATTAATGCATACAACAGGTTTGTTTCAAGGTTGGTTTCGCCAGTAGAGGGCGACTGACGCCGTTCGTTCAATGCAAAGTTGGCATTTTTTCAGTTCACTAAAGACGAGCAAGTGTGTAAATTGGACGCCGCAGCAGCTTAGTCTGATGAGACGGCGCACTGCAAAGCACATATATGCAGAGAGTCGTGAGTTCGCTTTCCCTCACCGACATCTTTGCCGCATGTCTCCTCCCCCCTTCTTTGGCCCTTTCTAGCTAATCCTGAATAAAGCTGAAAACAGACCAAATGGAAAAAAAAAACATTGAAAAGTAAAGAGTAAAAATTATATAAATTGTAAAAAATATATATATGTATTGTAACAAGAATGTCCAGACTGTGTGTGAGCGAGAGTGTGGGAGAGTGCGCGGGAGAGGTAGGGAGAGAGATAAAGAGAAAGAACCCCAGAGAAAGGTCAGATAAATTCCACCGTGCCAGAGAAAGCCGTTGTTGGCTAGACTCTGGTTGTACAGTTACAAGCCACACACTCACTCATCTCCCGACACTCGCAGACAGATTACCAACGTGCTAGCGGAGGCTCACTCTCACTCGTGCAGCGCCTACAGCAGTCGTGCCAAGGAAGTATACTACACAATGTCTGGGTCTCCTGGACTCTGTGCTTGCTGTCGTTTGCCATCCACAAAAAACATTTGGAATTCATGTTCCATTAATATCAGATTCTAGCAACAAAGTGTGGAGCTTTTCTGTTAGTGGCAAGTTTACCTCAGGCTCTCACCAACGTAAAGCGGCACATATCATTCACAAAAAACACGATTACTCAACTACAATATGGACCAAACAAGGAAATGATTCTCAAATTAGTTGCTTATGAATTCAATAATCCATCCTTATAATCAATCAATTGGTTGTAGCTCTAGTACAATATTTAACTTTTAACTATTCAACTGCATGTTAACATAGTACACACTCCAGCCTGCTCTGCTCTGGCACAGTGCCGCTATTGTAAATCATAGTTGTTAATAATAAAAAGATCAACTATAATGAAGATGATTATTATCATTATTATTATTATCATTATATTATTATTATTTATTATCATTATTATTATCATTATTATTATTGTTATCATTATTATCATTATTATTATTGATGGAACCAAACCCAAATGCTACACATGCCAGCAAATTGCTGACATTTGTCACACTCCATCCTGCTTGCATGGTCAAAGACCCATGTAGCATGTAGCATATAGCATGACGTCTCCGTGTAGAATCCATCATGGAGGCTGGCGTCACACAGATACATGAATCGAGGAGGAAACGATGGGCAACATCATTCATTTCCATGACTTCACTCATTTGAAATGGTACAAAAAAACCTTGAAATGAAGGATGAAAATAATTACCTAGTCATTTAAAATATTTTGTTAATCCACAATCAAATAAACAATTGTTAATAGTTTACATTTAAATCTGTTAACTTTCTTTTACCATACAATGAATTGAACACTTTTGCTACAATTCATATGCACATGTTCGCACTGAAACTACTAAGAAACATGTCTTCCTTCCGCACCATAGTAGGTTCCCAAAATCCCAATACCTCCAGGTCTACAGAATGAAAAACCCTAAATTAATATAGACATAACAAATAACATTATCACTCCCTTTAATTTTTAAATTTGATACCTTTTAAGGTTTTGGTCATGGAGAGTAAAAGTACTGCCTTGCATACCATATTACCTAGCAGCTCCCAAAAGGTTAATGATTAATCGATAACATGAGGGATTCAGAGATTTTGAATTAGCACTTAGCTGGCCAGCTACGAAAAATAAGTACAAATGAAGTGTTGTGTGAACGGCACATCCTTCCAGAGGAGTCGGTGAGAAGATAGAAGAGTTGGGGGATTATTCTCACACTTGTGCTCCACAATCAAAGTGAGGAGGAGGCTTCAAAGACCAGCTGTGGAACTCAACACGTCCAAGGGTGCTCTAATTCACGTTAACCTGACATACACTTCACACCGTGTGTGTACCCAGAAATATCACGTTACCATTATTTTCCACATTATAAAAAGGTGCACGTATAAGTCTTATAGTAGAAAACAGTAGTGTGTCTTATAGTCCAGTGTGCCTTATATATATAGATTCATTATGGTTCATGCCGCTTCCTCAAATTCAAGCACTGACTGGTTGTTACTCTAACTCTGTACCACACCAATTGAGTAATGTCAGTCTACAACATTAATTAAATTAGTTGATACTCGTGTAGCAAGTTTGAAACGAACAAGGGGGCTGCTGCATTACAATAGATAGAAACGCAAATGATTGGATAAGAGAGCACATGAGGGTGTAGGCGGGTGACGGTTCCCAGCAGAAGTTTAGAACTAGAAATCACCATGAACTAAAGTCTGTGCGCTACAACGGTGTATATAAACAGTCGGTTGGCCTATCTGCCCATCGGCTGTACAGCCGATTACCGTCTAAGCGATTACTGTGTGTGTATACTCGATTACATTTCGCCCTTGTTACTCTTGTGTATGATACAATATGTTTTATGTGATATTTAATCCCTTATAATGTGGTGTATAATCAGTGTTGCCACATTTCATTTTAAAAACTAAAAAAACTGTGTGAGGAAATGGGGGAGAGAGAGAGAAAAGAGAATGAGCGAGCGGTTGGCCGCATGTATGACCGTAATGTTGTATTTCACGGCAAGTCGCAATGTTACCGCGGATTTGCTCTTAAAAGAGCGACTTTACATGCTGCAATATGAAGTCGATATGAAGTGTTGTATTTTTCATCCATGACTTAATATGGGGGCTGGCCTCTTGTGGCTGTTGCTTAGTCTTACAGTGCAGGCAGCCATTTTTTTTACTATAATCTACATACATTTTTGCTAAGAAGTATGCATTAGATTACTCGTAATTTTTTTAAATTTGTGTACAATTCTTACACTGAATAGTCTCAACCGCCCCAAATGTTGCTTTTATCTCATATGTTGAGGCCACACTGCTTCTCTCTCTCCCTCTTTCTTAATGTGCCATATAGCCTTATAGTATACTGTATACCTTATAGCGTTATGTGCATTGTAGTACATGGTGTGCCTTATATAAGAAAAAAGTTTGAAAGTAAGGAATTTATATACAGTGTGCCTTACCGTAAGGCATGCCTTATAGTGTGGAAAATAGGGTACTGTATTAAATCAGATAATTATAATAGATATGCTTATGCCAAGATAAGGCAACATTTCCCATGACAACAAATTTGTTACACTACATTTTATAGAAAACAACATGTTTACATTGCATCATTTCAACATTTCCACGCAAGTGTGAATGGTAAAGGTAGCATATAATATGACATTTAAATAGCGCGTTTGGAGTTGGTTTAAATGCATGATATTGCGAGTTGTGCTAAAATAAGAATCTCAAGAACAGATGGGTCTGTTTTCATCCTCCTCACAGCGGGAGTCAGAGAGGACCAGCTGCACACAGCAATCTGGATGTAATGTAGATCGAATCCTTAATACATTACAACTGCAACATTTTGGATCAACCTCCGTCAGATACACAATATGTCTAATACCAATTTGAAAGTGATCGATCTGGTAATTCACTTTTCTAATAACAAATGATTGATGATACGGAGTGCAGTGCTCCTGCACTTTTGCTGGGTTGGACGAACATCTGAGATTCTCATCGCCTGAGATATGTCACTCCTCATCATCCAAACTCTCCATTTATTTTCCTTTTCCATCGTATTTTCCCAACTCTCCTATACAGCCGCCCCCTCCGAAATTAGTGTCAGTTTTTAAATAATAAAATCGGTCATTTGGTATGTTGTACCTTGTTGGAAAGCTCAGAGTATTGACAATGTTTTTATAAATGTAAAGTAATAATTAGGGCTGTCATTATTTTATTAATAACATCTGTGAGAAAGTAAAAATATTTATCGGTGATATGTTATGAGATCGTTAGGGATATTAGGAATATATCGGGATATATCCGATATCGGTAATAGAACAATATTGTACAGCTCTAGTCACAATACAACTTTAACAATGATTCAAACATGCACAAAAAGGTATTTTCTTAGTACAACAAGCACGGTTAGCACCTGAACATGCTAGTAAATTTCATCATCTCCGCTTGTACCAACCAACATGGGTCATCTTTCTCCAGAGATCCAGTGTTTCGTGAGACCGATTTGGAAGCCTTTTACGTGAACATAGACTTTTAGAGATCTGCTTTTGATTATTGTCATTATTAGTTTGAGTGACATCAGTCTGCCGAGTTATTTTATTTCTTTTGTTTATTAATGTTCGTTTCGGAATGTTGTTTTGACTGTTGTGCAGCTTTGTCGTCAAATTTGCGCATTCAAGGCTGTGGACTACATGCAGTATGTAACTATTGAAGATTTTGGCCTTGGTGCGTAGTGAAATTAGCTTTGGAGTGAAATTTGGCTTTAGGAGTTTTTGAAAATGTGAGCAACACAAACATTGCTTTCAGGAATTGCATCGTCCATAGAAAGAGAAACGCAAGAGAACGAGACACAGAAAGAGCAAAATGCAGCCCACCAGTCAGTGGCTGTGGAGACTCCAAGGACACAGAGTCAGGTTACTACATGTGGAGCAACATTAACACAAGTTACACAACACACTAGCTGTGAGATGGACACAAATCCATATCGTGAATATCATATAGTTCACCCCAGTATCTAGGTATTTTGGCATTTCTGCATTTTTTTAAACACACCGCAGTAGCTTAGTCTGTTAAATATGCCAAAATGTGGAGTTTGCTTTCCCTTAACTGCAGCTTTGCCGCATGCACCTTACCCCTTTTCAACAAATCCTGAATAAATCTGAAAATCGTCGAATGGGCGAAAAAAGGGGAAAAAAAACAATGTTGCTGAGCAAGGGGGCAGTGCTCTCAAAATGTGTTCATTGTGGATAAAGCCTCTATAAAATAATTTACTAAGATTGGCCACTAGAAGGCAGCATACGTAGTCACTTGACATTGCACATTGTGGGAGGCATGTGATCACCGTGCTGGTGGATACAGGCACACAGGTATTTTTCCCAAGCATGGTCTTTTTTTTTATCTGATATAGCTAAAATTATTCAGCATTTTAATATTTTTTGATATATTGACCACCTCTACAACACTCACTTCAGTATTTTCCACGCACCATGTTCATCTACCCAGTAACAATAAACAAGCCATAAACAATTGCAGTAGCTTTACTCCATGAATCTAAACAAGTTTATGCCTGAAATTTTTAATGTAACACCCATCCAGTCTATATCCGCCTGTGTAGAACACCGGAGTGGAGCAATCTGGCAGAAATTGTCACACAGAAACTCATACTGATTTAAAATTTTCTTGCTAGAGCCTGC
Organism: Bregmaceros cantori; assembly: GCA_900302395.1. Classification (NCBI taxonomy): domain Eukaryota; kingdom Metazoa; phylum Chordata; class Actinopteri; order Gadiformes; family Bregmacerotidae; genus Bregmaceros; species Bregmaceros cantori. The sequence continues at coordinate 2,808 of OMKY01213354.1, read as the reverse complement.
TCTGTGACTTATTGTTATCCTCACCGCTTCGCTCGTTGCACTGCCTAAAATATTATACTGTAAATATTATATGTAAAATATGTCACACCATCTTCTGGGCTTGTGGGATGGCTGTATTCACTTGTTTGTGCCGAAGCAGGCGATAAAATTAAATGGGTTGCGCAAATAAAGAAATCTTGAGCGTGTGGGGCACAGAACTGCACGAGAACTGATGGGTGTGGAACAGTTCCCATCATCCCTACACTGCACAGTAGGACTGGAACGATTTACATTATGATGGTTGATCACCATCCTGTGCCGGCACAATTTTCTAATTGTCCCCATTTTTAAAATGGGGACAATTTTGTCAATGATCGTCAAAATTGTCACCATGAAAAAAAAAAAATGACGGAACACATCGATTCCGAGGAAAATCGGCTCTGTCGTGGTGCATATATGAGCACTTCTGAATCCAACTGAGGTGGAATTCTTTATATTTTAAATTGGGTGGAAAGAGGTTGGTGACTTGGCTGGAGGTTCGCAATCATATTGTATATTGCTGTGAGATTTTATGATCAACCCAGTCTTACTGCACATTGACAAACACTGGAAGCTCTCTTCATGTCTGCTATTCGATTGTCTATGGTCCCACTTTACAGAATCATTCCCCCCCCCCTTTAAAAAATGATGATGATGTCCTCCCACTAGAGAAATTGTTTGCTGAGGAGGGAGGCCTTCTATTCTCCACCGCCCCACACACATGTGGGCTTTTCTGATAGCGATGATGTAACACTTTAACTTGCAAACTATGTGGTAGCCTGCGAGTGCTCTCTGAAGAGCCAGAACCATCCAGCATCCAGCGGCACAACTGTCTGAAGCTCAAAATGAATACATTGAAGTTCTACCAGGACGTTCTGCAACCTCACAATAACCAGAGAACTACTAGAAAAAACAACGACCAAAACCTGTTGTAGCTAGGGATATCAAAATATGGTTAATGCATTTTTGGATTATCATAATCGTGTTAGTCGGTTACTCGTTTCAACTATTTATTTTCTTAGCACCGCTAGGTAATCTGGTCTGGTACAATGCAAGGCAGGACTTTTAACCTGCATGATCCAATAAAATGTTCTCAACAAGGTATCAACTGGGTTTTCATTCAGTTACACTCATGGAGGTATTTTCAAACATTTGAGATGCCATGTATAGACAAAAGTCCTAGTACCTCAAATGTGTAAATTGGACAACAAAACTGAGCATCACAATTGAGAAGTCAATCAAATCAATAGTGGCAATAATACAAATCAGATCTCTAAAAGTAGAAGAATCAGAGGCTGACCCGAAACAGAATATCACTGCATCGGCGCCTCTGGAAAAGGTTTATCCATGTTTTTTTGAAACTCTGCAAATCCTAAAATCTGATTTTGTCGTTTTCTACGATAACTGCGGCGCTGCCAGTACATCAATGTTGTAGTAACTGATTTAGTACGGCAACACGATGAGTCACTTGCTGGTTGTGTTGTAAATTATACATTTTACATTTGGAAGTATATAGATTTAGAGCATTTAATACATTTCATAAAATTGTATTATAATAATCACATGCCCAAGGCTGAGATATTGGTAATTCATTAGGCAGTTTGCACAATTTGAAATAAAATATTTTGAGTGGTAAACATCTGAAGTGTTTTTCTTTCTGTCAAATCGGACATTAAGGCCTTTTTAAGCAAAATTGTGCAGCCCTAGTGCACACGCGGAGGATGTGAAAAAGGATGAAGAGTCCTACAATATTCATTATTAAGTGACCATCAGGAAACACTCTGAAGGAGAGTTAGTCTGTTAAAATGCTATCATCACTATCGGATATTTTATGACCGAGCATTTTATCTAAAGAGAGAGCAGGAGGTGGCTGGATCACATCCAAGCTACGCGAGTGAGGAGTTCAGCCCCTGGCTGAGTGTTTAACAAATCAACTGTCACCTACGACTCCGACAAGCCTCTGAGATCCCACGCAAAACAGAAAACAGCTTCGTAAGAGATGTCCAACCTTTTTATTATAGTATTTATTTATTTATTTATTAATTATTATTATTATTATATTTTTTTTTTCATTCTTCGTTATGTATTTTTTCAGGCCCATTCCCAATATTTTCAGAATTATTCAGGATTAGCTAGAAAGGGTGAAGAAGAGGCAGACATTCAATAAAGCGACTCACCACCTGATTGACCTACTGCGACACACATTTATCGCCAGTTAATGTTTGACATTATTAAGTAATGTCAAACATTGAAAACTGATACTCTAGCAGCATATTAATGTGGACTCTGAAACTCTATAGACACTTAGTATCTTATTTGTTACTTGATTTAGATGGGAGGTGAGTGACAGAGGGGTGGATGGAGAGAGGGGGGAGAGAGAGAGGGAGACACACACACACAAAGAGATGAGAGAGGTGGGCGAGAGCCAGCATAACAGAGAGAAGTTGCTGGTTGGTGTGGTTGGTAATAGGACTGGCCTATGAGAAGGACAAGTCACCCTTCCAGATCACCCCTATGCCCCCAAATATCGACTCAGAGAGAGATGGGGGAAGAGAGAGAGCAGACAGGGAAAGAGAAAGAGAGAACTGTGTTTCCCAAATGCGGGTGTAATAAGAGTCTCCACAACAGGTTCCTAGCAGTGCAGGGCTACTGTAACGTTCCTCCAGATCCAGAACATTCCACTGAGACCCACCGTCCGCCGCCCTCATCAATCACAGCCCATCGGCCGCGATCTGCACCGCGATTGGCTAATTAGGCTCATCTGTAACCATTACAGCAGGCAGCTGGACC
>OMKY01213353.1:0-14694 GCA_900302395.1 Bregmaceros cantori | reverse complement strand
CACACACACAAACGCACACAAACACACACACACACGCACGAACACACAACCACACACACACACACAGACACACGAACGCACACCCACACACCCACACAAACACACACACACGCACGAACACACAACCACACACACACACACACAAACACACCCACACACGCACAAACACACAACCACACACTCACACACACGCACACGCACACGCACACACACACACGCACGCCCGTGGCTGGTGCTGTAAAAATCTATTTATCATTATTTTTGCATATTATTTTTCTCCATGAAGTGAATACCTCGGCTCTAGAAGCGCCGAGTTGCTCAGCACGCCTGTCAACCATGGAATAAAAGGCACCCCGCCCCCTCGCGCTGTGCAGCGCGTTGGGGCGTTTGTTTTTTGCCGTGGCGTACGGGCGTTGGGCGTATACGCGGCGCATTTCTTGATGGAAACCCGGCGTTAGACTAGCGTAGTCTAAAGAACTTGGCCAACACAAGACGATGAACTTAGTTAGCATAGCATGTAGCACATGGCTGGCATGAGATGATCTTCGATAGCAAAGCGTGTAGAACAATAAGCACATAACAAGCCAACAGATGTGATAATCCCAGCTATAACATGGCCAACATGACATGACCAACATGCTTAGTAGGGGTGCACCGATCAAGTTTTTTTTGCTCCCGATCCGATCCCGATCCTTTGATTTTAACGATTGGCCGATCCGGATGTCCGGTACAGAGTCCCGATCCCCGATAGCAAGTCCCGATACAGAGTTCTGATCCTGCAAAAATTGGTAGTACCCAAACTACTTGGCACAATTGTCAATTTCAATCATAATTAAAGTAAAAGAAAACCGTCATTTGGCTCCCCAACTCATTTACCGATCCTGATCAGGACAAAATCACGAGTCTCGATCCTTGGAAAAAAGTCTGGTCGGCCCCCGATCACCGATCTGAGGATCGGATCGGTGCACTTCTAATGCTTAGCATAACATACCTGTCTTTGGCCAGAGAGCATTGACACTGATCTTCCCTCTGAACTCCTCAGCCATTCCCAACACGCACATGGACATCCCATACTTAGCCATGGTGTAGGCTGGAAAGACAGACAGAACATGTGTTACTGTGCGTTTAAACAGGACACCAATGTACTGTTGGGAAATGTTGTTTGGATTTGAACACAGCACTAGCGATGCAACTAACGATTATTTTAATAGTCGATTAGTTGCCGATTTTTGAAACGATTAATCGATTGGATTGAAATGTCAGCAGTGAGATAAACAAATGTGCGTCTGTGGGTGGAAAAGAGGGTGTATACCATGAAAGCATATTCTCACCCTCCTCCTTTATACATTAACGCCGATCGCCGTGGTGCGATAGCATACCATACCACACACCACATTTCTTGTGATCCTTCTTCGGCAAGCGACAGATGACAAAAGTTTTGTGCAAACATAACATGTTGTGGAATCCTGTCTAAAAGCACAGGTAGCGGTAGGGCTGTGATATGGATTACTTCATATCACGATAACGATATCACGATATGCCCATGAAAAAAAAAAGGAAAAATTCTTCTTTGACGGCTTTTTTAAACATTGTATCAATTTAAAGATTGCATAGTAACGATGCAATATGTTAAAATGTCGTTTTATTAAATGGTACATTTGTAACTCAAGTGTGATCATCACCTGCTCACAAGTAAGCGGAAGCCTGACCCAGTGCCGCGCCGTGTGGCGTAAAGCGTTGTCATGTCGCAAAACCAAGCGGTCTTTTATTATCTTTTTATCAACTATGAACTGCATAGTAACAATGCAAGATATTGTATTAATATGTGAAAAAGTGATTTCATCCCGATATAAACGATACAGGAGAATGTCCACAATACACATTTTATATCATCCTAACGATACATATCGTCATATCGCCCACCTCTAGGTAGGTTAGAAGTCGGGCTGTGACAAGAACCTCATAACACATAATATTAGAGGATAATGTTATATATATTATAATATTCAGGGTTATACTGTAATAACATCACAGCATTGTGTTAGTCGGTCGCAGTACCAGAAATGCTCATTCAGAAACTTGCCAATAAAGATTGATTGACTGAAGCAATGTTACCAGTGTGGTTCTTGAACCAGATGGGGTTGAGGTTGAGAGGCGGAGCCAAGTTGAGGATGTGTGGGTTTGAACTCTTCAACAGGTGAGGAATGCACAGCTTGGACCTGCAAAACACACACACACACACACACACACACACACACACACACACAGACAGATCTATCAAACATGCTGCGCAATTTATACCTAAGCATAACCGATTATAAAAGAAAGAAGTGATCTATATTTTCATTTTAAAAATATGTTCACACCATTCTCCATTCTAAAGTAAGTAGATGTTTTATTGTGAAGACTTTGGCACTGAAAGTGTTCATTGTCGTTATGAACCATATGAAATGTCTTTATATGTACAGTCTTCTATAGACAGCATGAAAAAAGCCCAGCTTCTGGAGTAAAAAAAAATAAATGAGAGATTGGATTAAAACATTTACAAAGCCAGTTGATTCTGATCAGCACATCTCCGCAGTCCAACCTCGTTGTACTTTTACCATTATTCCTTTATAAAATGCTATGAACACCCAATTACTTGATTAATTGATGTTATCATTTACAGAACACTAGATTTTTATAATATTCTATAGCTGTAGTCATAGTAGTAATATTATCATACATTTCAGTGTCAATCATTTCCATGCAGTTTACACTAATATTTGAAGGATCACTAAATATTCTATATACATTATATCTGAAGATGACAGTTTATAATAAGAAGCCCGGGATGAACTTTGTATTCTAAAAATGAGTAAGCGCTGAATGCGGTCTCAGGTTATTTACGTCAGGTAAGTTCCACGCAGGTTGACTCCAAGCATCAGATCAACTTTCTTCATGGGTGTAGCCAGAGTCCCTGTTAGATTAATGGCACTGGCATTGTTCACCAAAATGTCGATACCTGAAATACCAAAATGACACATTACACATGGCTGAAACAGAGGTGGGCGATATGACGATATGTATCGTTAGGACGATATAAAAATGTGTATTGTGGACATTCTCCTGTATCGTTTATATCTGGATGAAATTTTTAGAGCAATTACACACCTTTAATATAATTTCACATTTTAATACAATATTTTGCGTTGTTACTATGCAGTTTATATTGATAAAAATATAATAAAAATACCCGCTTGGTTTTGCGACATGACAACGCTTTACACCACACGGCGCGGAACTGGGTCAGCCTTCCGCTTACCTGTAAGCAGGTGATGATCACAATTGAGTTACAAATATACAATGTAATAAAATGTAATTTTAATCGAACATATTGCATCGTTACTATGCAATCTTTAAGTTGATATAAGGTTAAAAAAGCGGACAATTTTCTTTTTTTCTTTTTTAAAATGGGCATATTGTGATATATATCGTTATCGTGTTATGAAGTAATCCATATCGTAATGTGACTTTTTTTCCATGTCGCACAGCCCTAGGCCGAAATATGAGCAGAGAAGACTATTTGATACATGGACATTTAAAAAAAATGGTCCAATGTGCATGTGGGCAGGTAGGATAAATAAAAAACACTTCATTTCATGAGAAGGATTTTCTAATTGAAGCAAGACTAGCTTGGCACCGAGAAATGAACTCCTTCAGCGCCAACCATTTTAACACTAAAAGAGTTGACTGATGTTTGGAGGTCCACCAAATAATATCTTTTTTTTTTTTAATGTTTTTTCCAGCCCATTCAGGTTGTTTTTTCCCCAAGCTTTATTTATTAGGGTTAGTGGAAACAGGTGAAGATTGGGGTAGACATGTGGGAAATACGTCGGCGGTGGGATTCGAGCCACCGACTCACCGCGCCATTAAGGTATATGCGTGCTTTCCTAACCGACTGAGCTACTGGGCAGCACTACCAAATAATATCTTAACACAACAATATATAATGTAAAATAAGACAATCTTTTTTCTAAGATGAATCTGGATTCAAATTTACTGTTTTCTCCAATATGCTTCTCTTATCAACCGGTGCTGACACTATGTATTTGGAGGGCAGGTACGAGCGAGGCCACCCTTTGGCTGACATTGTGCCGCCAAGGGTCGAAGATGTAGGACGTCCACCCCCCCACGCACTTAATGATGCACACTTCCATTGCCTACCGACATGGTCACATGTTCTTGTTGACCAATGGGATGGCTGCATTCACTCGTAAGTCAGAGACTGATGAGTATATGGAATGGGTTGCGCGGATGATTCAACAGTTTGTGGGCCACGCAGAGCACGAGAACATTTGGGTGCAAGATGAACTTGTTTATATATTCCAGTATTCCGTAAAATATAGAGCTACACTAGTGGAATGTGGCAATATGGTCACTGGTCAGTGCTTGAAAACGAAATTATTTTTAAAATGTTCCGTTCGGAACGGTTCAGGCAGGTCTATATTTAACGTTTTCGTTCTCGGAACCGCTCCGACACCAAAATATTGGTCCTGAACGCAAAGATTTTGTTCGTTCTTAAAGTTCTTTATATTCTGCAATGTTACGTTTAGATATAGTAGACGAAATATATTTGGTGGACTTTCAAACTTCAGTGTAACTGTATTAACGTGAAAAGCGGGTTTAAAACACCATTGCATTCACTTCCTCATCTGTCCACAAGATGGAGCCCCAGATGCATGGGGCTTGATTGACTGACAGTGAAAGTTGGATAGATGCACAACCGGAAATAGAACAAAATTTAAAAAAAAACGTTTTTAACCGGTTTTGTGGATTTCCAGAACAGTTGAAGAAAACTTTTTCTGTTTCCGTTCCTCGTAAAATTCTGCTAAATTCTGTTCGTTTTCTTTTTTCGTTCCTTGAACCGGTTCGGAGCCCTACAGCTTAAACTTTTTCAAAATTAAAATAAATGTTAAAATAAAACACACACCTCCAAACTTGTTGACAGCCTGATCCACGGCAGCCGCAATCTGGTTCTCATCACGGACGTCCACCACACAGGCCAGAGCGCTGCCCCCTGCCTCCTCGACTGTACATGAGGAACAGGACAACACACACATGTGAACAAGTGAGTAGGTGCAGAAAAACAGAACAGCACGTATGGCTGCTCCTAACAACTTTGTTAGATGTAGCCAACAAATGGACTTTGGAGTTGCGCACTACTGAAATGATTAGTTGCCTAATCAGTTCCATTAAAAAATATATATTCACATGGAGGAAAAATTAAAGAGCTTATGCTTAGGAATAGCTAGGGTGAGCAAGAAGATTGCCGTGAGGAGAATGAGACTTGCAGGACATTGCCAAAGACACAAAGAGCTACCAGCCAGCAAACTGGTCCAGCGGACGCCCCACCCTAACATTTGTGGACATGCTCAAGAAGGACGCGGGAGTCCATAGCACCAAGGAACTGGCCAAATGTTGGAGGATCGGGATGACTGGAGACTACGATGGAAGGCTCGTCTCAGGACGACCTAGAGAGATATACACTTTTTTTTAAATGTTTTTTTCAGCCCATTCAGGCTTTTTCCAAGCTTTATTTATTAGGGTTAGTGGAAACAGGTGAAGATGGGGGGTAGACATGAGGGGAAATACGTTGGTGGTGGGATTTGAACCACTGACTCACCGCGCCGTTAAGGCATATGCGTGCTTTCCAGTGCACTGCCTAACCGACTGAGCTACTGGGCAGCACTAGAGAGATATACTTGACTGTCTGTGATAGGAGATCTGATTATAAGAGAACAACTATCTAATTATCAGTGGGATCACAGATGTTGTGTTAGTACTTGCAGCTTAGTTTGTCGGGGTGACATTTTCTTTTTGGCAGGACTTCATGGGTTAGGGAGTTCATGCCATTATTTTAAATACATATACTTGTGTTGGGGAGTTCATTACATTCTTTTATATTAACATACTTGTAGGGCTGCAACTAACGATTATTTTGATAATCGATTAATCAGTCATCTTATACTGGCGATTAATCGATTAATTTTTCCTTTAAAATCGGAACGATTATTAGCATTAAATATGATTAAGAAACATTATTAAAGGTTTGCAATGTTAATATTAAAAACGTTCTATTTCACTATCTATATTTTATAGCAATAGCATGAAAGAGCCTACTCTTACAGGCTAAATGTATAACATATTGGGCTTTCACGCAAGCTTACGTGTCATCTTTAATGTATTGGGGCCTTGACACTGGAAAAATTGCATTGGGAACAACATTTATTCAAAACATTTGAGCCGAGAATAGGCCAAACCATGAAACGATTAATTGCTGCCGATTAATCGATTATCAAATGAGTTGCCAATTATTTCAATAATCGATTATCATCGATTAAACGATTAATCGGTTGCAGCTCTACATACTTGTGCACAAATGATTGATGGATTTTCAAACATCATTGTGAATGTCTTGATGGTGAACAACATGCATCCATACTCTCTTTGGCAGCAGTGTAGATGGTCCCGGGCAGCTTGGGGTGAGGGTCGGCCGTTTTGGCTGCAATGACAACGTTGGCTCCATCCCGCGCCGCCTTCAAAGCGATGGCCCGGCCGATGCCACGGCTGGCACCCGTCACGAACAGTGTCCGGCCTGCGAGCGCACTGAGGAACACAGCGTCGGTATTACACAAGGGTACAAGTTTAACCTACAAAATGGTTTCACAACCATTATTGCAGGTAATAGAATTTGACCAAATATGGGAGATAGATGTCCATTGTTTCTTCACTCTTTGGTGAAAATGACATTTTGGCAGGTCATTTGGAGCTTCTATACATAACAACACATGTCAATACCAAAAGACTTTCAAATGTGAAAGTTAATTTGAGGTGATCAAGCTAAAGCAGTCACCTTTTCGTAGAGAGTCCCACTGCATTAGAGCAGAGCAAAACAGGAAGAGAGGCAGATAAGCAGGGAGGGGTTGAATTAAAGGGAAGAGTGAAAAAAAGATCACTCTAACATGGGTGCAGAGAGACTACTAGAAGTAGTAGTTTCCATTTATTATACCATCATCATCATTACCGGTTGGCATTACTATCATGATTGCGTAGTAGGCCAAAAGTAAAAATTAGAGAACTTGAAGTTGAAATGCTGAAGAGTGTAGATTTATACATTATTATAGATTATATACAGTGCGATAGGAGGAACAGATTTGATTTACCTATAATTTACAAAAGGGGGAAAAACTTAAATACATTTAACCCGTTACCTCTCAACTTGTGGTACATAAGGCCTGCAGCTGATCAATTGAACTCATCATTGCAACTCAACAATCACGCCGAATTAATTTCATGATTTGTAAATAATTGGAACAATTATTTCTTTCAACTACTCTCGGTAGCATAACTTCTGTTATCAAACACTCTCAAAATTAGTCCTACTCTGAATGATATAGATACGTTACTATCTCGTTGTATATCAGTGATACATGCCATAGATAGATAGATAGTTATAATATGAGTTTAGATGGGTAGAAAACAGACCTCTATGGTTTAGTATTCCGCATTCCACTCACCCTGTGTTTTGCAGCATGACTACTCCTTGTCTTGTCGTCCGAAACAATGTCGTGACCACTGCAACAATCGAGCACCGATGAAAGCAAGTCGCCGGTGCTATTAAAGTGTACTTATTAACACACCGGTTTAAATCTAAGGTGTGTTAATAAGCACAGACACCAAACATCAAGCCCGAGGTCTTCACCGGCAACCTCTAGTGCTGATGCGTCATTCGCAAACAACACGATTTTTAATCAGCCATCTAGTTGGTCCCCAGCTGATAAATTGATATCAGTATCAGAATCACTTTTATTGCCGGATCATGCATAAAACAATATTACACAGCCAAACGTAATAAAAATAGAATATAATCCAATAATAAGATATAGGTAGGTAATACAAAGTGATGTGATAATTGTATCTTTTATCACATATTCGTTTCTTAAAAACGATCAAATTATTTTTAAAAACGGTCACAAAGGTACCCTAATCATGTTTACTGCCTATGGTTATAAACGATGAACATAGTTGATCAATTAAAGTCAAAGGTATGACTATTATCGCGCCGTCCACTATTAGTAGCATCAGTTAATAAAATCGGATGTCCCATCGCTGACCTTTACTCTACTTCGATCCAGCAACCGGTTTGCTTATCATTTACTTCCGGTGGTGCCGCAAAAATTAGAAGTCGGGTGACAACAAAGTTCACAATTTCAGATTATTATTTTATGCAGTTTTTAAAATAATAATAATAACAACGGCAATGATAATAATAAAAAATTGTTAACGATAATAATAATAATGATGCTATTAATAATAATTATCATCATTATGGTTGAACCATATAAAGTCATGAAGTTCGTTGTTTTGTTGTTTTGTGTAAATTGCGGGATTTAAAACATGGTGATCCGCCCACACAAACCAAGCTTTGAAACTGTTCAGAACAAAATTAATGAATGGTGTTTATTTTTATTTTGAACGGTGCATTCGAGATTATCAGTGATTAGATCGTTATTACATGCTCGATCAGAAATGTACAATTTTTCCTGTTTTTGGTATTTAAATGGCAAGATAGGTAATGGATAGTGTTACCTAACATGTGTTTAAAACATAAGCAGTTGCATCACATGATATCATATTTCCTCGGGGGATAGTTGAAGTCAAACTTTTTGAATTGTAAAATCTGGCCATCTTCGCCCAACAAAAACAATATTTTGTCTAGTCTGATTGAAATTGGTTTTCCTACCCTTTGTAATGGTTTCATTGTTCCGCAGGGTGGAGCTGTAGTCCGTGGTTAAAAACATTTAGCTGAGCATAACTTGTTTGTGGAATCCTCAGTCACATTTCAATAGGGAATTCAATAGGATATGAAACCATCATGAATTGTGTGTCCCCTTTACAAGCATTCACCATAACAATTTAACCCGAATTTCCCCGTACAATTGTCATTTTTCATTGTCCAGACTCTTGAGTTATACTTTTTTACTTGGAGATTTACTTTACTTTGATTTTGACCTTGCTGGTCTGATTTGCTTTATGTATTTTTCTTATCGTTTTGCATGGAATTGTCTCCTCGGTTGTTTAGTAATTTAAGAGTTTGAGCATATAGTGGTTAATATAAAGAATCCAATTAACAAGAAAAACATGTCTTTACAACTTTTTGGTTAATTCTTAACAATTTAAAGACATGATAGTTTAAAGATAGAAACTCTGTGTTTTTGATAGTAAGAATGTGCTTTATGTCTTTTTGACATTGCTCAAGGAATGCAAGTTCAATATTTGGGCGACCAACACCCACTATGGAAATAACAGCACTAAAAAAAACAACAACATAAAGAGGCAATGTGAATAAGTATTTCAGTGTTTTTAATTCAGCCTGGGTCCACATCAGTGCAAGAATGGTGGTATGTTGTGTAGAAACACGAATACCCTCCACACAGACATACGAAAACATACGGTCGGTATGGTTATATTTCACGGCACCATGCACTTGTCGATGCAGCTGCCTTGGATATGTGGCCGTAGACGTGTCCTGGAATAGTGCAGTAGCCAAAAGCTTTGTTGAATACAATACATTTTACTTTGAAAATTCAGTTCATTGGAATACTGATGCTATGATTTACAGATTTTGTTTTGTTTTTAAACAAATAGTTATTCCCTACAGCCAAAAGATCCAATCACCCTGCTGAGGTTCAACTGAACTGAGCAGGTTCACTCAAACAGAGCAAGATGGAACACATTTTGAATTAATTCAGCTACTGCACCGTCAGAACAAAAGTTGTCATCTTACAAGCATTAGGGGTGTCAAAAATCGGTTAATGCGTTGTTTTTATTATCGGTAATGTTATCGTCCATAATAGATTAAGCATTTTTTATTAGGCAATAGGGTGTAGTATTCTGCCCTACAAAGGCTAAGCGCAGAAACTACATAATTTGTAAAACTTGTGTTTATACTGAAAATGGCCTTAATAACACCTTATTTATGTTGTGACAAAGTTTCACGCCGCAAATTATAAAGGCATTATTTAAAAGTATCACCACTGTAGTACCTGCAACTGGCCAGTACGAAAACTTTAAGGTCATTTTTCTGTTTCAATGGCGGCGTAGTTCATGCGCTTAGGCCCATTAATTTGCATGGCCAAATAGGTTTAACAAGGTAACAACATATTTTTCCATTACACGTTTTTCCTATGTCCATAGACATATTAGGATATCTCATTGGAAGGGAAGGAAAAGATTCTTCTTTGTTCATGTAAACACCATGCAGACATGCAGTCAATTCATTGCCGTACATTTTTTTTGTGTGATAATCGCTTTAGGAAGAACAAAAAAAAAAAATTATCGACATCCCTAGGTGAAGTGATGATGCAGAAGCCGTGAAATATATGTGGCAAATAATATGAGGACTGATCCACTTTCAGGCCATCGTTGACGATGCTCCGTACACACAAGACGTCATATGTAGAACAGCCAGGCGACGATGAAATGTTTTTTGGAAAAGAAGTCAACATAATAATAAAAAAAAACAATTATGCATATTATTTAGAAAAAAAACACATTAAGATTTTCCGTCAACATGTGGATTGCATTAATATTCCATCAAAAATAAATAGACAAAAAAAATTAGAAGGCAAATATTGAAATGGTTCATCTGTAACAAAAAAAACACCCAAAACTACTAAGCACTCGTTTTGTAATGCAGAGTAAATTCGAGAACACTTTAATTCCTTGGTGAAATTATGTCCTATTTAACACACTTTGCTTGAAATGGTTGGAGCTACTTTCTACAATAATGTAATGTTTTGAATAATTTCTAAAACAGACTACTTTTTTTTTTAATAATTTAAATGAAGAAATTTCCCACCGTGAAAGCTACAACCGGGACCTTACCTTTTTAGTAAGGTGCAAAATGTGGTTAGTGGAATGCAATCTTTTTTCCTCTTTTAAACTCTACAACATTTGTAGTACATTATATAAAGGATTACATCAAAACATATAGGATGATCTAAAAAAAAAAAAAAAAAAATGGAATAATGTCATTTCATGTCGTTTCACAACATCAGATGCCAAAACGCTTCCAAATACAGTTCAAATGATGAGTTTGTTTATGGAACAGAGTCTCTATCACCGTCTTTCTCGGAGCACCAAAAACAAATATAAATATTAATAATACAAATGTTCAATTTGCGTCGTCCCCACTCATACAGACACACACAGAAACGGGCTCGCACAGACGTATGCACATACAAGACGCATTCAGACACATGGCCAGACGGGACACACAGACTTGACGGACAGAGAGACAAAGACAGGGACAGACAGACAGACGGACAAACAGATACACTGAAACTGACTACAAAACATCAATATAAAAACTCAATCTAAAAATCACATTTTCTGACGTCAAGGTTTGCATCTTCAAAAGAAAACATGACCTTTCTCTCTCTCTCACTCTCTCTTCGACACAAACACACGTGCGTGAGTATATATTAAACATCTTGGTTTCCGGAGGCTACACGTCGAGGATCTCGTCGGCTGTGCCTCCGCATCGGAGTCGGTAGCGTCCGGAGCGCCAGCTCACCGTCGGATCAAAGAGTGCAGAGAGAAAGATGTGGAGAGACATCGACTCCCTGATCAACCATGCTAGACAATAGTCCAGCTTGGAGTAGCTCAGAGGACCTCCCTGAAAAACAAATCAAAGTAGAAGCACTCAGATTACAAACCTGCGACCAAAAAAAAAGTACTTTTAGTGCTAGCAGTATGTATGGCAACCCATTATCTATGCAGGTGCTCCTAGAGTAGCGCGATTGCAATTGACGCCACCAGCGAACATGCTCAGCACATGCCGACTACATTTCCCAGCGACCCGGAAGTCCGGTCACGTGACCGTGGTAAGGGTCCAGCGATCCATTGGTAAGTTGGTGATTAAGTATGATTATGTTACTTATAGGCTACAGAAATGCACCAAAATGTAATCAATTCTTCCGTTTGTCCAACAACTCCGCAAAATGTCATCCAGATCCTTGCACAACTTTTTTAGTTATCATGGGGACAAACCAACCAAACAACCAACGCGACCGAAAACATAACCGGCTTTGCGGCGCAGGTCACTAGTTAATAGTTAAAATACCTCAAGCCTTTTAGCGCCAACCATTTTGACACAAAGAACTTTGCATCGATGTTTTGAGATTGTTCCACCATCTATTCAGTACAAATTAAAATAACTTCTTAATATCTACTACTTTCAAGCAAATATTCTAAAAACCTTTGCCTTCTGGCATTGAAAGTTAATAAAGAACACAGCAGTGACCTTTCACCTTTGTACTTATCTTGTTAATTTATCAAATTCAAAACTGAATTGTCTGTTAGGATGAGAAGGATGGAGAAAATCCTATGTTTTGCCAAGAGATTATAATGATATATTGTATTTGCTATCTATTCTCTCACTAAGTATCTGATATGATGTATCAGAATACCTTGTCACAGAGGGGAAAAAAACAGAATATGCAATTCCGTACCACAGTCACAAAGTGACAATTTTACATTCCAGAGTTGTGTTGGATCCAAGGTCATAAGCACCTTGCAGACATGGGCAGAGCAGTCGATGAAAATTATTCAAGTAAAATTATTGTTATCTGGCCATAATGCTATTCACAGTATCCATCCAAATAGTTTTTCAATTAAAGTAAAAAAAATATGGTTACAAAAACTACTGAAAGTACTGAGTAACTTGGTTCCACTTATCTATTGAAATACATGATTATATCCAGACAATCCAGTTCGTGCCGTGTGACTTGGTGCTGCAATTTCCAACATATCCTTTAATCATGCACTTTAGTATAATGACAAGCAAGTTCATGATAAACAGGTTGTTATTTTCTACTTTTTTTCTTCGTCTTATTTTTTGTATTTTCAACTTTCCGTTTTCAGTTGTTCATATTGTAAAAAAAGTTCACAAAAAAATCAAGTTGTTTGTCAAGTTCTCTTCTAAACAGATCAATAAAGTTCTAAGTAAAAGATGAAAATATTGATCAATTCTCAAATGTAGTGAATGTAACAAGTTTCTTCTTCGAAAATCTACTCAAGAAAAAAGTAATAAAGTAATAAAGTACACGTAAAATTGTGTAACACATTCCTGCCCATCTCTGGCGGTATGTAAGTGATTAGGAATGTGACATTGTGGCTCCCAATAATATTTATTTTTTTAATGTATTTTTCAGCCAGCTGCTACGTCACACAAAATCCCAATAATTTATTTAGATAAGACGCCAACGTCAGATGTCTGACTGCAACAGGTCCCGTATTCCGTAGGCAAAAAGTATAAAATGGAATAAAACACACGTTTATCAACCTACCTGAACTCCTCTCAGCTGGATGTAGTCAGCTATGAACCAGGCCAGACAGTGGCAGAAGAAGAACACCATAATGTCCCACCTAGAACATGGCAAGCAGCTCAGTTAACACAACACAATGAATGTATATCCGCATTTTGGCACCATCAATTGAACGCCATCACCCATTTCCCAAGTTAAGGCCACTTCCTGCCTGCTAGAAGTTCTCCATGTTTTATAACTTTACATTTTTGTTTAAACATGTATGCACAATGTTGTGGGTGATTTTGTCATTCGTCATTCATGATATGTTCCTCAAATTTGGGGTGTCGCGGTGTGAAATTTTAGGCACACGCCATGGTTAAATGTACAGTTTGCAGTATTATTTATTACGTATGTGCATATGGTTGCTTATTATTTTGCTGTGAAGCACTCTGTATTGCTCTGCATAAAAGGTGCCGCATGAATAAAGTTTGAATTATCTTCAAAATCTTCCTCCATACCTTCAAAGCCATCCACAACCTCGCTCCTCCCTACCTGTCCGACCCTCTCCATATTGCCACCTCCACCCGTTCCCTCAGATCCTCCTCCTCTATCCATCCTACTGATCCCCCTGCCCGCTTCACCATCTTGGGTAGCAGAGCTTTCAGCCGCTCTGCTCCCAAACTCTGGAACTCACTCCCACCCCAACTATACAACATTGACTCCCTCTCTGAGTTTAAATCCTCCCTCAAAATCCACCTATTCAGGACTGCTTATTCATTATAGTTGCTTTGTTAGTTGTCTTTATCTCCACTTTTTATTAGATTTTGCTTGTTATTTTATTGCTGCTGTTGTAAAGTGTCTTTGAGTGACCTGAAATATTATTCTTATCTTATTATTCTTATTATTCTTATTATTCTTATCTTATTATTCTTATTATTCTTATTATTCTTATCTTATTATTCTTATTATTCTTATTATTCTTATTATTCTTATTATTATTATCTCATTGTCACCTGAATACGTAATGTGCCGCCCAGCCGATGAGAAGACTTGCTACAAAGCACTCAGAAATCGGCTCGATGACCGTGCCTGGGAGCATGTTGATGCGTAGCTTAGCCCACCTGGGAACAACACAAAGAAAGTAAGTTTTAGGTTTTTGGGTAAAACCAGAGGTATGCAATCCCAGTGCCGTAATGTGAATGCTGTGCAACGCTTTGGTTCTACTGGTGCTCTTCAAATAGATGAAATTATGACTGAAGAGCTGCACTAGTTTAGGATCAGATGGTATTGTGTCTTTTTGCAGTGCAGTAGAGCTGAGTGGATGGCAGAATGAGCGACA
>OMKY01213352.1:0-12500 GCA_900302395.1 Bregmaceros cantori | reverse complement strand
TTTAACGGAGGACTGGAAAGAAGAGAGAAGAAAGAAGAAAAAGGAGATCAAGACTTTCAGTCAGTCTTGATCTCGGCCTAGTTGAAAAAAAATGACCTACGGTTTTTGATTAGTTATCGTTAATGTTGATTTGTTTTGATTGGTTAACAGAACTCCTTTAACGGAGGACTGGAGAAAAGTGAATGCATGACGTTGCACAGGAAAGTGTATATGGCACTCCACTGGTCTTATCTGTTGAAGAAATAGCATAAATGAAGTCCTGTTTCTGATGTTAAGTGGTTTACATCCTGGTTGCATGTTTACAGGCCCTCCGTGAGCGCTGCAGACGATTGGCCCTCATCAGATGGTGATGGTGATGAATTGGATTTAATACCAAAGGTAACATTTTTTTGTTATTTTATTCCAGCATCAACGCCGTTTTTGCATCTTTATTGGATGGGATTAGTTGGAAACTGGGTGTAGACACCATAGACAAGCCAGCGAGGCAAGGAGAACTTGCGGCACACAATACACACAGCGCTATCAACACAAATGGGGGCGCCTTATGTGTGGCGTCCATAACCACTTCGCCAACGACACCCCCAAACAAAGGTCATTTTTACACTTGATTAAGGCTGTACTGTGATGTGTACTTGTGCATAGCTCAACTACATTTCACATAATGTCATCTCTTTTTTGTCATTAATATATGTTCTATTTGTTTCTTTTTTTGTCTGATAATTGAAACTGTGCAGAAGTATTTAGAAAAGCAATGAAACACAAGAAACTTAAAGTGCAATAATAATATATAGATCTTGAATACAGCAGTGCGGCAATCCTTTAAGAGAGACTAGGATGAAGACCGCGTCGACCGCTCGTAAAATGTCTCTTGAGGATTTCCCCAAGATTTGAGATAAACTACTTCACCACTTACTTGTACAACAGGCTTGTCAACTATAATATGATCTCTCTCTATCTTTTTCATCAGAAACAGACCAAGATCAACCTTAAAAAACTGATTGCCTCAAAGAAAGGAGGAAGACCAGGTCAGTATTTCAGAATATTTTTGTGCGATTCCCCTTCTTTGCTATATAGAAAATTGCAGTAACCATTGTAGTGACATTGTTGTAACCTCTGTAGGTGTTGTAGTAACATCTCCCCCACTTCCTTTTAGCTCACCCTGACCGATCTGTGAGTGGTGAAGAGAGTGAGAGTGAGCACGATTTGAGAAAGGCTTCCACTCCTCTCCCAAAGGCGAGCGCTGTCCCACAGCACCACTTAAGCCCCATCCCCACTCCCTTCTCCAAAGCCCCACATACGAACCCCGATACTGCCCAGAATCCTTCCAAGGTAAATATCTGCATGTGGTCATTTCATATTTTCCTTGTCTCTTTTTTTTGTTTTTGTTTTTCATCTTGACACGCCAAGGTCAACGTGGAGAGTACGAACTTGGAGACTCAAAGAATGCTTTGGCTGAGAAGTGTGGATCTCCAGAGTCTCCTGAAGAAAACTCATCCGATTCAAGTCCCTCTGCGAGTGACTCGGATGAAGAAGAGGAGTGTTCGGGGGATGACAGCATTGATGACGAAGATGCAGAGAGTAATGATGAGGTTGAAGACGATGAAGAAGATGGAGGGGCAAGGGAAGAGGATGAAGTTCCTGGTGAAAGTTGTGAGGAACAACAACAGAAGAACACGTTGCTCACTGTTCAGGATAAAGAACCTTCTGTGCCAGAACTGACAGAACTGCAAGATGACCGATGCAACATTCCACAGAGCAAAAGTTCAGCAACTTCCGTTGATATTGCTGTAGCTCCACATAACGTCAAACCAGAATCGACTGCTGATACTACGAGGGGGGAAGGTTGTTCAACGGCGCTGCCCAAGAAAGGCATGCTAGCCGTCCCAGACATGGAAGGAGATTGCATCGTCTCAGCTGTTAGAGTAGAGAGCAAATATTCGGATGAAGACGAAAGCTTACGCTCTGCAGATCCAAAGTTGCCGGCGGTCATGCCATTTGGTCATGGGGAGCCTTCAACAACCCCACTACTTGCTTGTAGCGGAAGCCAGCAATTGGGTCAGACGGAGCAGGGAGATGGAGATGATTGTCCTTTGACTGATTTAGCAGTTAGTGGGACAGACTCCTGGGATGACTCTGATGATGATGCACAGAAGGAGGAGATGGGATGCAGGATTACACTTCCTCTAGAATGCTCTGTGGCCCCAATGACACAAGAATCTGACCATTCCTCAAAAATGAGAGCACTTTTGGGCAAAGCCAACTCGTTGGCGCAACAAGACACCGACCAAAGTCAGGATTTGAACGCAGTAGGCCATCATCCCGAGCTAAAAGCAGTTAGTCTCTCTCCAGAGGTGAATGATGAATCATCATCGTGGGATTTGCCATCCCCAAAATTCAGTTTAATCGAAGGTGTCGCAGAAAGACCGTCTCAGTCGAAGCCAACCAAATTGGCCTCGAAGTGGGTGTCCATCTCAGATTCGGTTGAAGGCAAAGCACCTTGTGTGGATGATACCAAAGGCACTGGTGACTCAGAGTCTGCAGTGAAGGCTGCTGATGCCCCTGAGCACAGTGAACAAATTCCAGAAGTAAACAAGGAAAAGAATCTTGATGCTATTATCCTGTCAGCCGATTCACCCGATAGACAGAGACCGCAAGTTCTGATTAGCAGCCCAAAATCAATGAATCAGATGCCAGGTCAGCAACAAAATGACAGCAAGTCACCTGCTCCTTATAACCTGATGAAAGTGAAGTACTTGGCTTCAGATGGTAAGAGTCATTCATCTGATTCGGGCCAGAGTTGCTCACCAGTGCCACGCACTGATCACAAAGCAGATGAGGGACAAGCTGAGTCGGTGAGTTACAAGAATCATTCAGATGTGAATGACGGGCACAAGGAATCCGAGAGGGAATCTGTTTGTGCCAATTCCAAAGCTGAACATTCAAAGGGCCGTCTGCCTAAAATAAGATTGAAGCCTAACGTCCACATTGTCGAGGGTGACATTGAGCCAGGCTCCAGGACGGCACGGGAGGATGGCAAGGAGGACTGCTCATCTGGTTTAACGTCCAGCGTCCCGCCACGACGGCATGATGTTAAGCACATGATACGAGAACTGGAGGAGCGCAGCAGCAAAGTCCTGAAGGAGAGACTCCAGCCGCCGCGCATACTTTCCAAATTGCATCAAGTTGCAAGATCAATGAACATCAGGGAGGTCGGGACCAGCTCAAGACCCCAAATTAGGAACACTACCATCCGTGGCGAAGAACCACCGATTTTGCATGTGGGTATTTAATGTTTGTTGTTGTGTTTGTCATTGGTTTACACCATACAGATAAAAATAAATAAATCTGTATCTATGAAACTGCAATTTCAGATTCGATTTTAGGGCTGGGCGACGAAAAACATGTCAAGATATGGCATAATGGCATAAGGTGTTCGTTGTTGCCCACCAGGGCTTTGTATATTAAATACTATCACATTTCCATTACGATTATCAGGTTAATGATTCGGTACAATTTGATTTGGCTATCCATCACAACTCATGACGGAAAAACAATCAATCATAGATGTACTAACAGTACTTCTGTACTTATTTTACACTCAATTTATTTATTTTTTTATTACACATTGCAAACCTTTTCGACATGAAGTACAATGATCTCACTCTTGGGCATGTGGTTAATATAATTATACTTTTGTGAATATATTTCATGAATGTTATTAAATATATCTAAATAGATCCACACAACACAACCAGCGAGTTGTACTGAATGAATTTAGCCATGGATGACCATATCCTGATCTAAGTAAAATCAAAAGGTTGGGAAAAGAAAACCTTACTACACAGTATGGATAGCCACTCTCAGCTTTGGTTTAGCATTGAAACTCTCCTCTTTCACACAGAATGAAGAGAGCGCTAGTGAGGATGATGAGGATAGTGGAGATGATGATGGTGATGACGATGACGGCGACGACGGAGTTGTGGAGGAAGAAGAGGATGAAGAAGAGGGAGCAGGACAGGGGTCAAACCAGTCGGAGGATGAAGATGCGACATCGGCGGTGGCCGAGACCACTGCAGCTGCAACAGATGGAAAGGACAACCGGCGTGGTACGTTCAAGGCACAATATTGTTCATGTTTTTCAGCGCCACAGACTTTCACAGATGTACTACAGAAAACACATAATGATGCGAAGTTCCCAACGGCATCAAGAGACATTATTAGAATGTGGAAAAATGGCTGCGTCCGAAATCGCTCCCTATCCCCCCACTCACTTATAGGCCAAGATTTCGGACACTCGTGTTGGTGGCGTCAAAATTATTAGAAAATATAATTATAAAAAATATAATCATCACAAAAAGTCAGAAGTAGTGGGGTCCTGTGGAGTGGTTATGGATACCGCACCTAACGCGACCCCATTCATGTTAATGGCGCTGCGTCTACCGCGAGTTTGACTCCGCTCGTCGACTTGTCTGCAATCCCATCCAATAAATATGGAAAAACGGCGCTGACGGCGGAAAAAATAACTTAAAAAAAAAAAAAGTCAGAACTACTTTTATAACGATTTGCCGCAGTCGGTCGCTATTTACTCCCGCCGTGTCATTTTTATTAAGTTTAGGTCATTTTTAAAAACGTCTCGTAATGCATTATGGGTTATATTTCTCCGTCTAGGGTACATCCGATGCTCACTACGTTTTGCGGTGCATTGTGGATACTTTCAGTGCACTATATAGGGCACATGGAGAATTCGGACACCCCTACAAAATGGCGTGCACCCCATATAGTGCACTATATGGGGGATAGGGAGCGATTTCGGACACAGCCATTGTAATGATGGTTTATGACGCAAAGTAGATATCCACTTTCCGTCATAAACCATACTTTTTTATTGTTAAAACAGTTGCCGCTGAAAGAGGTTTTCAGTCCTCCTTAGACACTCCCCAAGTGTATTCCATTAAAGTAGAAATGTTTTGGCATCACATTCTGTAAAGCAGTTAAAGTTAGAATATTTATTCTGGAATGACAATGTTGATCTATCTCTGTAGACTTCCTGTCCGAGTTGGGACTGGAAAGAGACCAGGAAGTCGACTCGTGGGATTCTGAGGTACGTCGGGGCCATTCAGTAGATGTTTCACCATCTCCGCTTACGCACAAAACAATGTCTTATCAGCTGGAGACACGTTTTCACAACCCCATTAACCCATGTGAGCACTATTCATAATCACCATAGGGTGGATTGCCCTAGTCTAGGCCCTTTGCAACTTCTTAATGTGGGTCAGTCAGTTGCCTAATAGGGGACAGTGAAATGTAGTGTTAAACAGTTTGTTATACACATTAAGAGATTGCTTTTACCACAGTTTCACTGACATTCATTAGTTTAGGGAGGAGCCAGAGACACTGGAACTTTGGTGTCTCATATTAGGCAGTGGCAATCCACCGTACTTTCATACTTCCAGGCAGTGTTGCCTGTAACTTGTAAAAAATTACTGACTGCTCCTCTATTAAGTTAGATTACTGATTACTTTAGATTAAAGATAACTTAGTTGATTGCTTTAGTTACTTTTGGTTGTTACTATTCGTTTTTTACTTTTACTTCTTTTTAAACTTCATTGGAAGTGGGTTTTAAACTTACATTTTCATGAATAATGTAGAAGAAATTAAATGCAATCTCGCAACACTTGTTTTATTATACGATGACAAAGTGATGAAATAATAACAATAAAAATAATAATGAATCTTTATTATCCACTGAGGCACTGTGTACAGATATTTCTCAGACAAGATATGAGACATTACAGTAGGGATCAGCACTACAGAAAAAGAAAGATCAACACTAAACGTATAGAAGCCAGCCATCATCTCCGTAGCCAGACACTGTGTCATGACCCATCATCACTAGGGCTGCAATGCTTAGTCGATTAATCGACGACTCATCGATTATTAAATTAATCGACAATTAATTCAATAATCGATAATCGCCAAGGAATTGGATCATTGATATTGTCAGCAGCTTTTTTGGCTGTCACCACCACCTTTTGATCTTCACAAATGTGTTATTACTTGGTAATTTCCGAAAATTCAAAATATAATGAATAATTTAACATTATTGATTAAAAATAACTTGATTTTGGCGAAAACTATTAGAATATTAGCGCATAAATTAATTGTGATGAGTTTGTGGTGAGTAAGTGACTACATTTGATGAGTAAGTGACTACATTTTCGTACATATTTGGCTAACATGTAGCAAAATTGACTGCATTTCAATTTGACAAGATACATTTCTGTGTAATTTGGGTATTTTATAAAATGATCAACCGATCAGTCGTTTAATCGCTTCAATAATCAGTAACTAATGGACTATTGGAATAATCGTTAGTTGCAGCACTATAACTAAGTAATGTTCCCAGGGCGTACGCAGAGGCGGATCCATCCGTGCAGCCAGGGGCCAAGTTGAAGGAGGGGGACAAGGAGGGTCCTCTCGACGCGAAGGAGGGCCCCCTGGAGGCCGACGACGCCGGCAGCAGCGGCAGCGAAGACGGCGAGGAGGGGGACGACGACAAGAAGAAGAAACGCTCCGGGTTCCGTGACCGCAAGGTAATCGATGGACAGTAAATATCAATTCACCTCACACTCTACCTCCGGTCAATCACCAATAAACCACAGGGGGGTTTAGCCGTGATATTTTAACTTGGAACAATGACTAACAAATTAACACTCAGGGCACAAAGCTGACGCTGGCAAGGGGAGCCCAAGATGTCTCTCTCTCTCTTAAAAAAAAAAAAGGTAACTTATTTCTTCTCAGTTGGCAGAAGTTTTTTGAATTTATAGCCTGTTTGCTATAATCTTTATTTTAGAAACACAAGGCATTCTGCCAACATCGGGTCTTAGAACTACAATACCCATAATACTTAGCGTCAGCTCCGGTCGATACTGTTGAAATCAAGCAGGCTATTGACGAGTTCAAAGCACCCATCATTTTGACCCATGACATGTCCCACTGTCTGAAACACATTTGCGGTGTCTGTATGTTGCCTAGACCGAGGTAACTCACACAAAAAACGCAAAGTACAAACCCACACCAGTTCAAAATCCGACTACTAGATGTCGCTCTGTGACGAGTTACACATCACCCCCTCGCTTCGTTCAACGCTTTGGTTAAATATTGATGAAATACACTCAAAATCCGACTTGAAGTTGCACACCAAGTGGTCACATGTTCTTCTGGACCATTAAGCTGGCTGCTTCTACTAGTAATTTCAACAAGAATGAGTTTGTGGGTCACAGATCCACACTAGAACATTTGGGTGTTGAATGGCACACCGCAAGTTACCACCATCATTTTAAAAAAACGTGGTAGGTGTGTGCTCCCACTGAGTAGACATGTTGCCATTGGAACAGTCGACCAGCCGTGCATGCTAGCACTCTGCTGAGCCAAAGCCACAGCGACAAGACTGTGTGGGGCTGCCTTGTGCCCCAGCGTCCTTTAACCGCTACGCCACAGGGCCAGGCTCAATGTTTTCAAAAGCTTTTAAAATTTTTAACGTAAATTGATATTAACTTACATTACATGTACTTAGGTGTAATTGTAACATTGTCTACATTTTCAAGTTAGTTATTATTCCATTTGATATTTACAAATTTAACAAAAATAGAAATTTAAAACCAAAAGACTTATTTGCAACATGCTACTACTGAGTGGAATTATGTTATGTGTCCTTGGCATAACGTTCCCTTCTTGTTAATCTGGGAGTCATCCAATCTCAACATTGCCTACTCAGCATATTGTTCAAGTCATTGATCATTTCCCTGCTGCCAACTTTCCAACGTTCTCCGATTCCGAACAACAATGGCGGTGTCATCGTCAACAACCGGTCTCCGGACCAGCAGCTCGTCTCGGGACTCTGGGGAGATTGGTGCGAAGTGTTTGTGAGTGGATAGTAAACGAAGGACGCCCCAGACGTAAACCCTTAAATTAATAGAGTCGTGAGATTTGCAGAGACTGCAGTTGTGTAATAGAAAATGTATTGATGTGTGGGGAGAAGGTTTTGGTTTGGCAGGAGCTAAGCAGAGATCGGGGGCAGTCTAGACACTGCCCTGCAAGGAGGTTCTATAGAATACACTGTTGCTGGGGGATGTCATTGGCGGAGTGGTTATGGACACCGCACCTAACGCGGCATCTATCCCGATCTCTTCAATCCAGTTTCCGACTGATCCTATCCAATTTATTTCAAAACAATTGATCGATAATTTTGTACTACATACGTGTTCATGTTAAACCAATGTAAAATAGCGTTAACTTTGAAATGGATGGATTTGCCCCAGATTTGGTGTGTTAATGCTCTAGGGTAGGTTCATGAACTGATTTGGATTTGGATTTTGGAAGGCAACGCTTCCAAGATGGCTGAAATCTAGCCTGGCGAGTCAGAACCAACAAATCGTCCACGCATCTCATGCGATTAGACGATCATCGGGTCTGGTAAAACCAGGGTCGAAAAATGTGTCAATCAGATAGTGTTATCCAATCACGGCACAGTTGGTCGGACAAACGGCATGGTGGCGTGACAACCGAATTCCGCCCACGTCTCGCGACGTCTACACCAAACTCCGCCCACATCTTGCGTCGCCCATACTAAACTCCGCCCACATTTCACGTCACCCATACCAAACTCCGCCCACATTTCGATTAAAATAATTTGATTGGTCCGCCCGTATACGGGAGACGTCTGCTTGATTTTCCCTAATTTTTACTTGAGCCCTTACTTCTGACTGGGTGGTTCTGGAATGTTCAATTGTGTTTGTTTTTTTCCGTCCAATTTACCCATTCAAGAGCATATAAGGCTGCTGGCAGTCTGTAATAAGCTAGTCTGTTACTATCCAAACCTGTGGGTATTATCCAGGTTGACAGTCAAATAATTTTTGCATTAGCTGGTGGAATGAATTTGCGTGTAAAGTAAAATTGGGTCACAAACTTTGTGACGAGGATAAATGCGGCGCCAGCACCAGCTGTGAGTGACCCGACACGTACATCGCGGCACATTTAAACTGCAGCTCTGCTCGTCGCCAGCGCGGGGCGGACGCCTCCAGCGCTGGTGAACAAACAGTCATTATTCATAGAAATTGCTTCTGCTTAGCTCTGCAAAATAAGCAGCCGTGAGAAAAAAATGTTGACTTGTTTTTTACTTGTCCAGATGTCGCAGAGCACGACCTGCTCCGGACCTAGAGCACGGCCCGCTCCCTGGAATGTTACACTAACGGCGCATAGGATGGATTGCCCTAAATTGGGCCACTGCCTAATGTGGGACACCTAAGCTCCAGTGGCTCTGGCTACTCCCTAAACTAATGAATGCAATGGTTATGGTAAAGGCAAACTATGGTAATGTGTCTAACATTAAGTTCAACTGTTCAACACTACATTCAGAGATGGCAAAAGTACCAGGATTTCATACCTGAGTAAGAGTAAAATACATTTGTAAGAAAACGACTCGAGTAAGACTACTAATTACTGATCCAAATATGTACTCAAGTAAAGTAAAAAGTACAGGCTGAGAAATGTACTCGAAAGTATTAAGTCCAAAGTACAGAACCTAAATTTGCACTTTACAGGCAATATTTTTTGAGGGCTAATATAAAACAACTTATTAACTGCTACTCTACTCAGTGCATTACCGAGTACCGACTGAGTCATTCATGCTATACATGTAGTCCTACCGTTGTCAGGGAAAAAAAAGGAAAAAAGTAACAACCCTGTTTTGGTAAAAGTAAGGGGTAGAAGTACTGATATTTGTGTTAAAAAATCTACTGAGTACAAGTAAAAAGTACTCACAGGAAAAAGTACTTTTAAAAGTACAAATACTTAAATTCTACTCAAGTACAGTACTTGAGTATTTGTACTTCATTACTTGCCATCTCTGACTACATTTCACTGTTCCACCTAAGGCAACTGATTGTCCCACATTAGGAAGCTGCAAAAAATGGCTGACATCGGCGTTATGGACACCACACCAAACGCGCCCCCATTCATGTTTAATGGCGCTGTGTCTATCACAGTGCAGCGCCTGCGGTGCTGCGAGTTCTCCTCCCCCCGTCGGTTTGTCTGCGATGTCTACCCCCATCTCTTCAATCCAGTTTCCGCTAATTCTATCTAGTAAAGATGAAAAAACGGCGTTGACAGCAGAAAAAAAATGACTTTAAGAAAAGGATCTAACTTTGTCCAAGGATAATTGTGTTTACGTTTTTTCAATTCTAAAAATGTCATTTAAACTCTTTGTCAATACGCCTGCATTTTCTAAGACTTCCTCGGCAATGAAAGAGTTAATTTGAAATTGAAATGTGTGCTGTACTCCCAGGTCTCTTGGATGTGTGTCTCCCGTCCCATCTATAAACACACTCCTAATGCTAATAGCGCTAATAATCGGCTGTGTAGAAAGGACACTGCCATCAGCAAAGCACCAACCAAACTATAAAAGTGTATTTTGTTTGCTCTCCCTGCGACTGTTTGAGCCGTGCGTTCTGCTTAGCGGCGCTGCAATCTCCCTCTGATGGGCTGCTAGTCTGTTGAATCACGCTCGTTTCACGGCAGATTGGAGCCCGGGACTGCGGGAGAGAGCGGCTGGTAGGGAGTCGTTTACAGACCGTTTCACTGAGAACAAAACCTCCACCCGCTCCGTGCTCTCCCTCAGCATGCTGGGAAGTGATTCATCGATTAACCCTTTGTTAACTTGTTAAACTGCAATTCAGGTTGCGGTGTGTTGCAGGTGACTACTATGTCTTGGTTAGAGGCGGATGTGCTAGTGTAGTTACTGATATGTCAAGAACGGGGCCGTTGCGTGTGACATTGCGGCTTGGCGGTGACATTTTACTGGTATCGCGTACGGTGAAGGTCAAGCGCCATTTTTCATTCTTTATTGAGAGATATCGTGACTAGGGGTGTGAATCACCCCCATCATGGCGATTCGATTAGGTATTGATTTCCTGACCCAACGATTAGATTTATCTCGATACTCAAGTTTAAGAATTCACCACGATTTGATGCGATTTCGACACGAAAGTTATTATGATATTTGACAGAACAACGGCAGTTTTCGTTACAGCAGAGATGATCTTATACTAGGCGCCGCGGTGTCTTGCTGCTAGAGTGTGTGTGTGTGTGTGTGCACATGTGTGTGTGTGTGAGAGAGGGAGAGAAAGATGGAGGGAGGGAACGAGAGAAAGGTAATGCGTGAGTGAGTGTTCGCAGGGGAGTGAATGTGCTACCTTCCGTGTGTGTAAAGGAAGCGAGGTAGGCGCCAAATAGGTTTAGCGCCACCCGCAGGACGGGCGTGGAGTTACGTCCAGAAGAAAAAAAAATCGATACTCTTGCGGACGTATCGATACATTGTATCGACAGCTGTAGTATTGATATATCGATACTAAATCAATATTATTTACACCCCTAATAGTGACGGGGTTAAATCAGAAACTGGGACATTGAAGAAAAGCCGGAGACGGTTGGCAAACCGGCGCGGCGCTGCTCGGCCTGTGGCCTGGGGGACGCGCTCTCTAACCACTTTGCCACGCGCGCATTGTAACACTCCAAATTAGTTGATGTAATTATGTTGTTAGATATATGTGTGTGTGTGTGTGTGTGTGTGTGTGTGTGTTAGCATATATCACGTGATGCCCCATGTGTGGGGCTTACCTGAAGACCACGCCCTTCTTCCCCAGATTCCGGGACGTCCTAATGGCGTACAGATTTATTCTGTGCCCTGTTCCTGTGTCTCGGCTGTAATTGTTTGTGATGTATTGGAGAGCTGTCAGTTTTATTAATGAACTACGAACTACATGCATCCTCTAACCCTGGAACGCCATCCATGGTATGAACATTACAGCGTCCCCAAATAGAAGAGTTTTAAACAGACAGTGTTATGCATCTATCGCTATCTGCCTGTTTGGCTGACCTTGATGATACCATCGTAATGTCTGCCGCCGCGAAGCTGTGACGTCGCCGCGCAACAGCCCTATTGGCTGCCTCTGTACAAAGACTATCTATGCACATAGACACAATGTTACATAGACTGTCTCTGTTCATAGACTGCCTCTGTTCATAGACTGTCTCTGTTCAAAGACTGTCTCTGTTCATAGACTGCCTCTGTTCATAGACTGCTTCTGTTCATAGACTGTCTCTGTACATAGATTGTCTCAGTTCATAGACTGTCTCTGTTCACAGATTGTCTCTGTTCATAGACTGTCTCTGTTCATAGACTGTCTCTATACATAGACTGTCTCTGTTCATAGACTGTCTCTGTTCATAGACTGTCTCTGTTCATAGACTGTCTCTGTTCATAGACTGTCTCTATACATAGACTGCCTCTGTTCATAGACTGTCTCTGCACATAGACTGTCTTAATGAGTGCCATTGTTCACTAAAACTATTATTCGCTTAGCTAGTGTGTTCCCTTGTTGCGGTGGTCTATGTCATGTAACATCAGTAGTAAAAGTCTAGTTTGCATGTCTGCAACACAT
>OMKY01213351.1:0-13782 GCA_900302395.1 Bregmaceros cantori | reverse complement strand
CCCCATATATGTATGTATGTATGTATGTATATATATATATATATATATATATACACATACACACACACACACACATTTTTTTTGTTCTGGTGTAACGGGATGAACACGTGTGTGGGCAAAGACATAAGTTGTGCTTCAGGGTAATTGTCATCACTTCCTTTCCGTATCCACCGTGTCCCTCCACAGGAGAAAGGGTCTTCCCTCCAGCTTCAGGCCTCACCTACTCCAGCTGGTTCTGTGTGGAACGTTTTAGCTCCGCCCCTCACCCACACCCCCTCCGCCTGCTGACGGTGGTACGACGCGCCTCGTCCTCGGAGCAACACTACGTGTGTCTCTCCATCACCCTGTCGCCTAACGACCGCTCGCTGTCAGTCTCCACCAAAGAGGAGCTCCTGCATTCTTATTGTGAGTCTGTGTGTGTGTGTGTGAGAAAGAGATATTATTAGCTGTGCCGCGCG
Source organism: Bregmaceros cantori (assembly GCA_900302395.1). Lineage (NCBI taxonomy): Eukaryota > Metazoa > Chordata > Actinopteri > Gadiformes > Bregmacerotidae > Bregmaceros > Bregmaceros cantori. The sequence goes on along the minus strand of OMKY01213351.1, from coordinate 13,324 downwards.
AAGAAGGTTATGTTTGTGGCAGCATTGGTTTGTCTGTCATCAGGATAACTGAAAAAGTTATCTGGATGAAATCTTGTACAGTTGTTGGAAATGACACACAGAAGAATCGATTAATCATTTTATTAATTCATTATTTCTGTAGCCTATAAGTAAAATAATGATACTTAATCACCAACTTACCGATAGATCGCTAGGCGCTTACCGTGGTCACGTGACCAGACTTCTGGGTCGAAACGGCCACTGGGAAATGTACTTGGCTTTGCACTTGCATTGATAATGGGTTGCCACACATACTGCTAGCACTAAAAGTCCTAATTTTCTTTGTACTTCTACGGTGCAGGTTTGCAATCTCTGAGAACTTCTAGTTTAGGGGATATTATGTAGTTTGACAAACTACATAACACAATTATCACACTAAAGGACAGCTAGTTGACTTGAAAACAAGGCCACCGGTTGCACTGGTTATTAAATCATGCGTTTGTGGGTCACAGATCCACACGGGGGCATTTGAATAGGACACCACAAGTTACCACCATCCAGACCATTTTAAACAATGTTAAAAAATGTTGAAAAATAGTCCTAAACACATAGAAAGAAATGGCACCGGAAGTTACGTTCAGAGTACAAATTTAACCAGAAATACCCCCCAAACTCATCTATAAATGTTCCCAATGTGTCATATGAAAGTGGTCACTGTCTATTGTCTATGGATTTCAGGCTAATGTAACTGTAAACTAGATTCACATATTTCAGAGTGCTCCAATCCTGTTTGAGCATCTTTTCCCCTCCGTGTTCTGCGCAGCCGACGAGCACCGAGAGGAGGCGTCCTTCTACGAGCTGCTGCCCTGCTGCGCCAGAGTGCGCTGTGGGGAACAGATCCTGGAGGGCCAGTGGCACCACCTGGTGGTGGTGATGAGTAAAGGCATGCTGAAGAACAGCATGGCCTCGTTCTACCTGGATGGACAGTTACTCAACACCGTCAAGGTAGGCCTCTATTCACCTTGATACTTTCCACTAGGAATTATCATATATTATGTTTTCTATTCTATGGACGAGTTTTCCTGCGAAATACAGGGGACTGACATTTGTCCTGCTGGGTGTAACACACTTCCTGTGTCTGTATATTTCCCTGTGTAAATTGATTGTAGTGGATAAATTTGTCACACAAAACGCACGTTTCAAAATCCCCTTACTACAGCTCGATCTGTGACTAAGTGCACATCCTCCACCCCTTTTCGTTTCCTCACCGTTTACATAAGTATTGATGAAATACAGGCAAAATCCGACTTGAAGTTACTCACCGATGTGGTCACATGTTCTTCTGGCCCATGGGATGGCTGCTTCACTGAAATAATTCCCTTTCCCCTACCTCCTACTCCCCATAAAGTGCACTCACTTTTAGTTCACTCAACAGCCATGGCCGAGATTTCGGACACTAAAGTCAGCGTCGTCAAAATTATAAAAATATAATTATCAAAAAATATAATTATGAAATTCAACAAACATCAGAAAAAATCAGAAGTACTTACTTTTTAATGCATCCCCCAATGCATTATGGGTTATATTGTTCCGTCTAGGGTACATCGATGCTCACTACTTTTTGCGGTGCATTGTGGGATATTTTCTGTGCACTATATAGAGTACATTGAGAATTTGGACAGCCCTACAAAATGGCGTGCGCCCCATATAGTGATGGGGTAAAGGGAGCGATTTCGGACACGGCCAATGTGTCAATACATGCAGATATGGGCAGAGTAGCGATACAAATGACTTAAGTAAAAGTATTGTTAGCTGAGCAAAATATCAAGTAAAAGTAAAGAGTAGTCATCCAAATAGTTACTCAAGTAAAAGTAAGAGTAACTTTCAGTAAAAAAAATGTCATTGAATGCCCCTTGTTGATTTGCAATTCCCAGAAAAAAATTCCCAGAGTTATTTTAATCGCGATTAATAACATCAATGTCATAGTTAACTCATAATTAATCGCAAATGAATCACACATTTTTGTCTATTCTAAATGTCCTTAAATTACTATCATCAACATAGAATAAAAAGTGTAACAAGTAGCAAATTGCTGACATCTGAACAGTTGTGAGTATTTACCCAAGTAAAAGTAGAAAATAACTTGTGAAAAATGTACTCCACAAGTTAAAAAGTACACCAAAAAATTGTAACCGAGTAAATGTAATGTGTTACTGCTCATCTCTGAATACATGTATCTTATCTGTTTCTCGTTCTCCCACTATGTCCTTTCTCTTCCTCACTAAGCTTCAGTAACCTCGTCATTGTGTGTTGCAGCTGCATTATGTCCACAGTGTTCCGGGCGGTTCCGGCTCAGCCAACCCCCCTGTGGTGAGCACAGTGTACGCTTACATCGGCACGCCTCCTGCTCAGCGTCTGGTCTCCACCCTGGTGTGGCGTCTGGGGCCCTGCCACTTCCTGGAAGAGGTGCTACCTGCCACCAGCGTGACGGCCATCTTCGAGCTGGGACCCAACTATGTGGGCGGCTTCCAGTCCGTCTTCCTGCCATGTGAGTAGCGCCACAAAAAATGATTTGAAAAGCACCGCATACATTGCAATCAGTCATTCTTAGCTGCATGATGAAATGTTTGTGTTGGCCTACCATAGCCTGGCGAGCCGGAAACGACGTATCGTCCGCACATCACACATCGTTAGACGCTTTCATTGGGTCTGGGAAAATCAGGCTCGCTGTCGGTGCAGAATCAATCGGCCAATCAGCGTGGACGCGGGGGAAGTTTGTACAGGCTATGCGAGATGTGGGTGGAGTTTGTATGGGCTACACGAGAAGTGGGCGGAGTTGGTTGTCACGACTCCACGCTGCTTGTCCCACCTACCGCGCTGTGACTGGATAATACAATTTGATTGATGTTCATGTTTTTTTTTGTTTTTTTTACGTTTTCCGACCCTGGTTTTACCAGACCCGATGCAAGCGTCTAGCGATGTGCGATGAGTGGAGGGTGCATTGGTTCTGGCTCTCCAGGCTAGGCCTACGGCACAGTCATTTAGGCACCCGCATCCAGCACAGATAACTGTATACTCTTGTGCCTATGGCTGAGTTCATGGCACATGCAGTTTGCTTCCTCTCACTTACATTTCTGCTTTGCCCTTTCATGCTAACGCTGTAAATACAATTGGAAAATCGTGCTTGTGCCAAAAAAAAAGTTGGTACAGATTAATATTAGTTAAGTGCATGTCTTCTTTTTTTCATTCTTTATTGCGAGAGACGGTGGATGTCCGAAATGTGACGGGATTAAATCGGAAACTGGGATGAAGTCGGTGGAGACATTGCAGAAAAGCCAGAGGCCGTATGCGAACTGGCGGCGCTGCCACCCCGTGCCTCCCCCCCAGTGCATGCCTTCTTAACATATATGTACGTTTCGCTTGGTCACTTGGTGAACATGACTTTCCTCTGTATTCAGGCAAGGACTCCAAGACAGAGGGCGTCCCGCCATCCCCGTTGTCTCTGGTCCCTGAAGAGAAAGTGTCCTTCAGCTTGTATGCCGTGTCCGTGTCTTCTCTCACCGTAGCAAAGATCAGGAAAGTCTACAACAAACTCGACAGCAAAGCCATTGCCAAACAGGTCGGTCACCATTGCATCTGAATATGAAAATGTTCTTACCTTGTTGGATGCATCATTTGCAAAAAAACGTGAGAGGAGAAATCTTGACCTAATGAATGTGTTGGATCCAAATTGCTTTTTGTTTATACAATTGATTATTGTATTTTTTGAATTTTTGATAATTAATTGATTTGGCACCGCCCATTGTGGGTGTCTTTGGAGGTGATAAGTAACGCACCTGTGCGGACAAGCAGGTGCGTATCGAGGGCCAAAATGTTTTTCATGACTATTTACGTTATTGACGTTATTTATTTGTTTGTGATCATGCTTGTTAATTCTTTATTTTGATTATTGAAAGAACTGAGTATTGGTGCTCACTCAAACTAATTTCACAACGGTCGCCCTGCTGTGCAGCCTAAAGGCGAGGGCTGTAGAGAATGAATGCCTTAATTTAAGGGACACAAGGTAATGCTATAAATCATAGCGGACACCTTATAAATATGTGAACGAGGTGGTCAGGAGATGGCCCACATCTGAAACAGTCGGTCACATTAATGTAGATGCGTGAGAGCCGAGGTCCACCAAATAATTTCGCAAAGTAACTTGAGCACACCATTTTATAATGTAAAGAAGAGGATCACTGCTTTTTAGGACAATTCTCTACATTACATGGTCTCTTGACGTCTTTGGCAGTAAGTTTGTTTTCTGTAGGTGGTCTGTGGAGGTCTGCGGCGCTGACAGAATTTGATATTTGATTTTACGGTGGTTAATAGACAAAATCCGATAGATAAAATGGTGGGGTAAAGAGACACTAATTTCTCAATAACTTAATTCATAATAGTATTTAGTAATTCATGATAATAGACATGATGTCATGCAATGTCCAATGACATTTTTTTTGTGTGATCTGAATTGAGATGAAATAGAAACCCCGTATGCAGATTAGTAATGTGAACTGGTTCTAGTGAATTGTATAACTATTCCTGAAATGTCATCCAAAATAATCCTCCAACATTTACAAATTATTGTCTTCACGTCACGAAATCACTTTTCTTTTAATCTAGATTTGAAGCTGTGTTGGTATTTGTGTGTTTCCAGCTGGCTGTGTCGTCCCATGAGAACGCCACACCAGTCAAGTTGATCCATAATGCTGCCGGTCACCTCAACGGCCCTGCTCGCACCATTGGGGCAGCAGTCATTGGTTACCTAGGTAATGTACAACAGTCATTGGTTACCTAGGTAATGTACAACAGTCATTGGTTACCTAGGTAATGTACAACAGTCAGTCATTGGTTACCTAGGTAATGTACAACAACAGTCATTGGTTACCTAGGTAATGTACAACAGTCAGTCATTGGTTACCGAGGTAATGTACAACAGTCAGTCATTGGTTACCGAGGTAATGTACAACAGTCAGTCATTGGTTACCGAGGTAATGTACAACAAGTCATTGGTTACCTAGGTAATGTACAACAGTCAGTCATTGGTTACCTTGGTAATGTACAACAACAGTCATTGGTTACCTAGGTAATGTACAACAGTCATTCATTGGTTACAACCTGCAGGTTGTTTTTTGTCCCCAGGATAACTGAAAAAGTTGTGCACGGATCTGGTTAAAATTTTGTAGAGCTGTTGGAAATGACACACGGAAGAAGTGATTAAATTCTGGTGCATTTCTGTAGCTTAATAAGTAACATAATCCCCAATTTACCGATGGATCACTACGCGCTTACTCGGTCATGTGACCAGACTTCTGCGATGCTGGGAAATGTAGTTGGCTTGTGCTGAGCATGTACGCCGTTGGCGCCAATCGCAATCGCGCTACTCTAGGAGCACTTGCATTGATAATGGATTGCCACATATACTGCTAGCACTAAAAGTACTATTTTTTTGTAGCACTACACTGCAAGTTTGCAATCTCAGAGTGCTCCTAGTATATCTCTTTCTCCAGTTAAATCAGGTTATTTGAAGTGGACCATGACATGATTTAGTTTAGTATAAATCTCACGCCTGTATACCGCCGTGTGCTCATAATGCAGAGAGATTGGAATATAAAAAGGAGAGTTCTGCGATAAGCCGGACACCATCATGTTGTTTTTTTTTTTTGTCCGGGGTAAGTGCTGTTTTTCCGTCTTTATTGATGGGATTAGTCGGAAACTCGGGAAGTAGAACTCGCGTCTCTGCGGACACTGTCCTCGAAACCAGAGCGCCATTAGAATGAATGTGGTCGTCCAGTGGTTCAGTGTCTTTAACCACACCCCCTGCCAGATTTTACAAACATTTTTCAGAATTTTAAATCATTTTGGATAATTTATAATTCTGGATTTTATTTCTCACAGTTCTATATCAATATCTAAAAAAACATGCGGCTATTTATAATAAATCCTTTCAGTACCAACCATTTACAGAATAAAGAAAATTTGCATTGATCTTTCAGAATACAGAATGCATATTAAAACGTTTTTAATGTTTTATAAACTGAAGGAGAGCAGCTTTTCTTTCCAGAGAAGCCTTTTTACATTCTAAAAATAATGTTGAATGTCTGACTGTATGCCATAACTCTGTAGGGATGCACCGATACTAGTATCGGGTATTGGCCCCGATACTCGCTTATGTACTCGTATTCGCCAAACAGTTGCTGATACCATGAACTGATACTAGCTCCGGAAAGACCGGGAGTCGTGCCGTGCTGTTACTCCGAGCGGAGCCTCGTCTTCCGGCTCCATAAAGAGCGGTATTCGCGCTGCGCTACCCCGAATGGCATCGAGAGAGATTTCAGCATTTTTTTGGCAATTTCTCAAAAGATTAAAAAACTAAAAGAAAAAAATTGGGTATCGGTAGTACTCTATATCGGCGAGTACTGTAATGATTGTACTCATACTCTTATCGGTTTTCAAAAAAATGGTACCGGTGCATCCCTAGACAACAGTTGTTATTCAAACTTGAACATTCTCCTACTTTGGTTAACCCAACCTCACTACTATAGGAGTCCGGGCCTTCATGCCCAAGCCGGTGGCGACCAACCTGCAGTACGTTGGCGGTGCGGCGGCCATCTTGGGGCTGGTAGCCATGGCGTCTGACGTGGAGGGCCTGTACGCTGCTGTCAAGGCTCTAGTGTGTGTGGTGAAAAGCAACCCGCTGGCCAGCAAAGAGATGGAGCGCATCAGAGGATACCAGGTCAGTCCCACTCAACACCAGGGCTCCGAACCGGTTCAAGGAAACCGAAAACAAACAGAATTTTACAGCAAGTGGAAACGGAAACGAAAAAAAGGCTTCAACTGTTCTGGAACAGAAACTGTTATGAAATTATGAAATTCGTTCTCCATATATTTTAACATATACTATGTCTGTGAGACTAATTCCGTCCACTTTTACTGTCAATCATCAAGCCCCATGTATCTGGGTCTCCATCTTGTGGACAAACGAGGAAGTGAATGTACTGGCATTTTAAACACGGCTTTCACGTTAATACAGTTGCACTGAAGTCCACCAAATATATCCTGTATAAACTTTATCTAAATTTAACATTGCACGATATAAGGAACTTTAAGAACGAACTGAATTTTTGCGCTCCGAACCGGCTCAGGGCCGATATTTTGGTGGCGGAACGGTTCCGAGAACCAAAACGTTAAACATAGGCCTGCCTGAACCGTTCGGAACGGATCATTTTAAAAATAATTCCGTTTTCAAGCCCTGGATCATGCTCCCAAGGTGGCATTTTACATTTGTTCCCTTCGTTCTAACCACATTACTGACGACTCTTCCAATAATGTGAACAAGGCTCAGAGTGGACTGTGTGCTTCCTCAGCTGTTGGCCATGCTGCTGAAGAGGAAGCGCTGGCTCCTCAACAGCCACATCCTGCACCTGACCTTCTCCCTGGTGGGCACCGTGGACAGTGGACACGAGACCTCCATCATCCCCAACTCCACAGCTTTCCAGGACCTTCTGTGTGACTTTGATGTAAGACCTAAATTGGAAGAATACATGGCACTGGCTTATCAAAGGCTGAAAGGCAAATTTCCAACAAAATTTAATCCAGATCCGTGCACTGTTATCTGTTTTGGTGTGTTTTTGAAACCTGTTTTTGTTTGTTTGTTGCAGCTTGAGATTGTTTTAACAATGAAAAGTGCTTTATAAACAATATTTATTATTATTGTTATTAATAATTTTGGGGATAAAGTTATTCATATTGTCACATTGTCAACGCGTTTGTTTTGAGTGTTTTGAACTATGTGTGTTTGTTTTACAAATGAACTGACAAATAAGCTGTGTCATAACCACATTCATTAGAGAGATCTTCTACTTGACTGGTGCTTTTCAGCTGTTCTGACTGTTAATGACTGTGGTTTATCTCTTCCAGGTATGGCTCCATGCTCCCTACGAGTTACACCTGTCCCTCTTTGAACACTTCATTGAACTGCTGACTGAGTCCAGGTAAATGTGTGACTCTGATAATAACTGCTGGAAAATAAATGTATGTTTTTAAGACATTTGCACTGGTGTGAAAAATGATATATGAATACAATGGCTTATACAAAGAAAATCTATAATGTTTAAGAAAAGATTTTAACTTTTTTCATTAAAATCCAAGGATGTGTGGTTTGTTGGACGTGTGGTTTCCACTAGTGATGCGGTGAAGAACTTGTACTGACTGGTGTTGGACGTGTGGTTTCCACTAGTGATGCGGTGAAGAACTCGTACTGACTGGTTTTGGACGTGTGGTTTCCACTAGTGATGCGGTGAAGAACTTGTACTGACTGGTGTTGGACGTGTGGTTTCCACTAGTGATGCGGTGAAGAACTTGTACTGACTGGTGTTGAACGTGTGGTTTCCACTAGTGATGCGATGAAGAACTCGTACTGACTGGTGTTGGACGTGTGGTTTCCACTAGTGAGCCGGTGAAGAACGTGTACTGACTGGTGTTGGACGTGTGGTTTCCACTAGTGATGCGGTGAAGAACTTGTACTGACTGGTGTTGGACGTGTGGTTTCCACTAGTGAGGCGGTGAAGAACTTGTACTGACTGGTGTTGGACGTGTGGTTTCCACTAGTGATGCGGTGAAGAACTTGTACTGACTGGTGTTGGACGTGTGGTTTCCACTAGTGAGGCGGTGAAGAACTTGTACTGACTGGTGTTCGACATGTGGTTTCCACTAGTGAGGCGGTGAAGAACGCCAAGCTGCTGCGTGAGTTCCAGCTCATTCCCAGACTCCTGCTGACCCTCAGGGACACTTCCCTGTCCCAGCCCACTGTTGCTGCCATTGGACAGGTGTTGAGTCTGCTGCTCCAGGGATTCCCCAACCCCAACCACCTGCTCAGGTACTCGCCACGCTTTGCACCTATCTTCCCACCAATGCCACCTCTCCATTACAAAAAAGCTCAAGGCACAGTTTGGTGCATCTCAGTTAAGTTTAGTTCCGGCTAAAGAAGAACGTGCCTCCACTGTTCTTGACGCAGCCATGGTGGTGCCGAAAAAAAATCTTAAAAACTAAATTCTGATGCGCCAGTGCTCACCACCACCCCTGCACGTGTGACACCCCTCCACATTAACAAATTAATTCACAACACTGTGCTGTGGCCGCTGTGAGAGAAGGGGGTTAGGGGGGGTAAAGGTGGCAGCCCCCCACTGGTGTATGCCTTTGTTCTATTGATGCCTGCCCGACTGGGGGGAGGGAGAGGGCACACGCCCCCCCTCCTGTGATTGGCTGGCCACGTTCCGTCACCCAATCGGAGAGTGAGCTATCGGCGACCAGCAAACGTGGTCATGGACGGCCACATACCTGGGAGAGGGGGGGGGGGGGGGGGTAGACAAGCGGGAACTACGTCGGTGGTGGGATTCGAACCACCGACTCACCGCGCCATTAAGGCATATGCGTGCTTTCCAGTGCACTGCCTAACCAACTGAGCTACTGGGCAGCACATTGTGCAATGTTAAGTTTAGCTATAGTTTCAACAAAATATATTTGGTGGACTTTCAAACTTCACTGCATCTGTATTAACATGAAAACAACTTGGTTTAAAATGCCATTACATTCGCTTCCTCGTCTGTCCACAAGATGGAGCCCCAGGCGCATGGGGCTTGATGACTGAAAGTGAAAGTTGGACAACCAGAAAGTATCCCAGGATATGTCCAGATATATAGAGAGCGAAAAAAAAAAAGCTTTTAACCAGTTTTGTGGATGCTCAGTTTCTGTTCGGGAACAGTTGAAGAAATCTTTCTTCGATTTTTGATCCTTGAATCGGTTCGGAGCCCTGGTAGAGTTATATTTACTGTCTGTCCATGTCTGTGTATCCACGACCTGTGTATCCACATAAAGTCATTCTGATGTTGACATGGCGATGGACATATAGCCATTAGAACACATGATTACTATTGTACTTCTAGTTATTCTTGCTAGTTGTCCTTCCTTCCTAGAATTCCTTCTTGAAATCTTGATATTTGCGATCATTAACTACTTTAATTTTACCATTTGGCTGGCACTGGTTTAGCTTCGCTTAGACCCCGTCCAGGGGTGCCGCTTGTGTCCATCAGTGATACACTGCGTGTGTGTGGACGCACATTTCTAAAATCAGTTTTCAAATTGGTTTCCTTGTTGCCATTTTGTTTTCCTCTAGTGTGGACATGGTCTTAGATTCAGTCGACTGTTTTAAGTTATTTTTTACGCCGTCAGCGCTGTTTTTCCATCTTTATTGGATAGGATTAGTCTGGATTGAAGAGATCGGGGGTAGACATTGCAGACAAGTCGGTGCGGTGTCCATAACCACTCGGCCAACGCGGACCAAGATTCAGCCGACTTAACAATTTTTTTACACCTTGTGAAAGTCACAGACACCCAACCACAATTGCTTGGATTAATGAAGATTGCATGAATTTCTACTCTTTTCAGGTTTGGCCAGTTCATCTCCTCGACTCTGCCTACGTTTGCAGTATGTGAGAAGTTTGTTGTCATGGAGATCAGCAATGAGGAGAAGATTGACGGAGGTAATGACATACTAGCGCTCTATGCTTTCACTCCCATACGTCCCTCAGCATCTATAATGTCTAGAAAAACTTGTATGCTGGTGTTACAAAACGCCCCCAAGATCAAACCAACCTTGGCAAAAAATAAAATCCCGATTTGTGCCTTTGAGATCTCGATTTTCGATTTGTTTCCGATTTCTTGAAGAACAAAAAATATAAAAACTAGAAGTTTCATATTTCAAACTTTGCAAATGGTGTCCAAGTAGATACACCTCACCCTTTTGGCTTAGGATTACTACAATTATCAATTTATATACATTTTATTTACCCATATAACTTGAAGCCAGATCAGAAAAGTGATTATTATCAATGTTAAAAAGGAAATCCGTTTTGACAATTTAAAAATTTCAAAGAAAAAAACAAATTTATCCGATTTCGATTTCATATATAATTTTTTTTTGCACAGCCCTACTTGGCACTTGCCAATAAAACTCTAGAGCACGGCTGCTAAATGTAAATGTTTATTGGAGGATGCCGGTACATGAAGTTGATGATGGGATGCATTGTTCTTGGGTGGCTTGCAGGCAACGAGGAGGACTTTGGGGGCTTGCTGTCGGCAAACCTGATCCTGCTGAGGAACCGCCTGCTGGACATCTTGCTGAAGCTGCTCTTCCCTTGCAAAGAGAAGGCCACCAGTAGCCAACAGTAAGACGCGCTATGTGCACCTAAACACTAGGAAGAGGTTTCAGTTAAGATCAGGGCTAGGAAAACAAAATTATTTTTAAAAAAGTTCCGTTCCGACCGGTTCAGGCAGGCCTATGTTTGACGTTTTAATTCTTGGAACTGTTCTGCCAATATTGGTCCTGAACTGGTTCAAACAATTTAGTTTGCTCTTAAAGTTCCTTATTTTGTGCAATGTTAAGTTTAGATATACTTCATACAAAATATATTTGGTGGACTTTCAAACTTCAGTGCATTGTATTGTAGTTGAGCTTGTAGGACTAGATGGTACAATCCCGTAGATAATCGGAACTTGGCATCGAGTGGGGTCAGGGTAAAAGCTTCACTGAGGTCATCAGGTGGGCACTCTCCTTCATAGGTGTTTCATTGATAGGCCCACGACACCTCCAGAGAGCTCAACGACAACACCTGGCGTCCCAGGAGTGCCCCCCTCCACTTTTACCCCTCCATAATCATTTTGCAGTCCAGTTGGGTCCTTCCTCTTCATCCAAAGCCAGCTGCTGCTTCGCTCTGCAGCCTCGACAATGACTTGACGGCTTTGCGGAACACCTGTCCTCTAACTCCCATCATCTTGAGGAGCTTGGTTGTGGAGTGGCAACAAAACCTCTACATCCGACCTCAACCGGAAGCACCTGGGTACGCCAGCCTCGTTGTTCTGCCTCGGCTGCTACGTCAGCGTACTTCAGTTGTTTGCGTTCAAACGCTTCGCCAACTGCAGCCTCCCATGGTACAGTTAGTTCCACCATGAACACCAACTTCTGGGTGGTTGACCACAAGACAAGGTCTGGCCTGAGGTTAGTTGTTAAGATCTCAGGTGGGAAGACGAGTTTCTTGTCAAGATCACCAGCATCTTCCAGTCTCGGGCAGAGTCTAGATGGTTGTTTCACTCTTGCAGATGGTTTTGTTGGAAGTTGTCCTGCTCTAACAAAAGTAGTGGTGTTCGAGTGTCTGGGCATTGGTGGAGAGAGGGCGTTTGTAGTGCTTCTCCTTTCTTCCAGGGTGATCGCCAGTTGTCGCAGGACTTTTGTGTCTCCAGGTGTACCGTCCTTGGGACAAACTGGTTTTGCAGCCGGTGAGGATGTGTCGCAGTGTTGCAGGAGTTTGGCAAAGTGCACAGGAGGGATCTTCTCCAAGCCACTGGTTTAGGTTCTTGGGCGTGGGAAGAACATCATAGGTGGCTCTGATGATGAAGCTGATTTGGCTTCCTTCCATTTCCCAAAGATCCTTCCAGTGAGCTTCCGATGTCGATGTTTTCCCAGTTAGTCCACTGCCCCTGTTTGGACTGGAACTGCGTTGCGCATCTCTCTGCCTCCTCTTGTTGCCGCACCTGGCCAACACCAGCTTTCTCCTCTGGGAGATGTTGCCTTGTGCCATGTGGGACGACTCGTTGAAGTCCAAACCCACCTCTTCCATGCTGCACCTGGCCTACAATGTCTCCATGCCTGAGAGCAGATTTAGCTTGCTGTACGGCCTCAGATGGGATCCATTTCCTTCCAGTTACCAGTCTGGGAGCAGCCGTTCGGATCGCATCATCTTGAGACTCAGTCAGGGTCATGTTCAGCCTCACTTTGGTGCATTTAAACTCCTCTGTGAGGCTAGAGATGGGCAGTTCCAAGGCACCATGTCCATACAAGCCAATGTTGCTGAGGCACCGTGGGAGGCCAAGCCACTTCTTAATGTATGAACTGACGTCCTCTCCAGCTTCTCGACTTTGGTCATAGGGATCTCGTAGACTGTTAGGGGCCACATCAGACGGGGGAGCACCCAAACTGCAGGCACCATAGTTTCAACTTGCCAGGGAGCAAGGTCTTGTCAATACTGACTAGGCCTTTGATGGCTTCTTCCCTCAGTTGATCACTCTGGTCGAGTCTTTGAGGCTCGCGTTGTACCATCGCCCCAGGCTCTTGACTGGCAGCTCTGACACCAACGGGATGGGTGTGTCCTCGATATGGAACCTTTGGTCGACAAGTTTTCCTTTCACGATGGATATGCTCCTGGATTTGCTGGGTTTGAACTTCATCCGTGCCGCTTTCCCAGCAGATTTT
>OMKY01213350.1:0-12828 GCA_900302395.1 Bregmaceros cantori | reverse complement strand
TCTATCTGTCTCTCTCTGCCTCTCTTTGTCTCTCTCTCTCCCCGTCTCTGTCTGTGTCTGTCTGTGTCTCTCAACTGAATAGTTCAGAAATGCAATAAATCACATAAATGAAGTATAATATGGTAGTGTGTAATTCAATATGATTTTGATAAGAGCAGCAACATATACATGTTCAAATAAAAATAAATAACAAGGTTCTCTTCATTACATTTGTAAATATATAATATGTGGTTATTAATAATATTATGTATGTTTAAAACATATATTATCCCGATGCACTTAAGTTGAGTTAATGTATTTTAATTCAACAGTTTTTAATAAACAAAAGACAAACTTGTGTTTTTATTTTTGTCTTGTCTTTTTTGTTATTTCTGTTCCGGAACAGTTGAAGGAGTCATTTTTCGTTTCCGTTTCTGCTCCTCGTGAAATAAATTTCCGTTCGTTTCCGGTTTTCGTTTTCGTTCCTTGAACCGGTTCGGAGCCCTGTTCATGCCCATATTTGGACTGGTGTAACTGTCTTTGTGTCTCATTGTGATGTCAGCTAGACACCCCCTCTGCTGTCTGCTTAAGACACAGGGGAATTCAGTGTTCTTTCTCTTTCTACTTTGCTGCTGCTTGAAGAATAAAGAGCTTTATGCGAGACATATTTGTAAACAAAGTTACAGTGCTCCAAACCGGTTCAAGGAACGAAAACTGAAAACGAACAGAATTTTGTGGAATTTTACAAGGAGCGGAAACGGAAATGAAAAAAGATTTCTTGTTCCGGAACAGAAACGGAACATTTTGAAATCCCCAAACCCGGTTAAAACATTTTTTTGTTCTTTTTATATTTTAACATATCTTATGTCTGGGAGACGATTTCCGTCCACTTTCACTGTCAATCATCAAGACCCATGCATCTGGGGCTCCATCTTGTCGACAAACGAGGAAGCGAATGTAATGGCGTTTTAAACCCAGTTTTCATGTTAATACAGTTGCACTGAAATTCGAAAGTTCACCAAACATATTGGGCATAAACTATATCTAAACTTAACATTGTACAATATAAAGAACTATCAGAACGAACAAAATCTTTGCGTTCCGAACCGGTTCAGGAACGCTTTTTTGGTGGAACAGTTCAGAGAACGAAAACGTTGAATATTGGCCAGCTTGAACCGTTCAGAACGGAACGTTCGAAAGAATTTCGTTTTCAAGCCCTGCAAAGGTATGTGTGCGCAGTGTTGGCGTCATGTACAAGCAATTGAAAGAAATTACTTCTCGCTTTAATAAAATCACATTTACTGATATTTGAAACGGTGTATTTGCATTAGTGTTGCATTTTTATCTTATTGTTATTACATATTTGAAAGTCCTGACAAAAATATTATATATCGCAATGACTTTTTGGCCAATTTATCGTGCAGCAAAAAATGTGTAATTGTGACCCTCGCTGGAAGTTCACACACTATGTAGTGAGTAGTGCGCTAGTGTAGTGTGTAGTGCACTAGCCAAAATGTTTCTGCCATGTCAGTATGTATTTGCTATGTGCAAAGAGTTGCTGTGTACAATAATTACACTGTTGTTATTTATTGTTGTATATTGTTTTTTTTTTTAATTGCCATAATGTGATGGCATTTGAAAGACATTTCTTTGCACCATGCTAATGAAACATTTCTAAATGATTCCTGTCAGAGAAATAAAGGAGGTTCTCCATGATGGAACCTGCTTGTTATTTTAATAGTCAAATAATTACACGTCTGTGTGTACACTCGCTTTACTCACTCCAATCTACACAGCTGCACGTTTGACGTTAAAGGTTTATTTGAAATGACTGGAAAAAGTCAAACTATGCACGTTTGTTCAGAAGTATTTCCCTTTCAGCGCTGGCCCCGTGGCACAGTGGGTAAGACCACTGCTGTGAGCCAGCCCCATACATAGTCTTGTTGCACTGGCTTAGATCACAGCACATGCAGCTTGTGAGATTGCTTTCCCTCACTCTCACATGCTGCACGTCCGCTCGTCCACGTTCTCTCATCCCCCTTTGCTTGCAATGAACAAAAATAACAAAACATAATAATAAAAATGAATGTGATTCAATAAAGTTATTTCAGATTTTGCCAGCAGTTTTTTATAAATCATTAAACAATCAAGTTTGTCCACGAGTCAAATTGAATTCGAAAAGTCCACCCCCTGGCTCAAGTCACGTAAAATGTAGACAAACTGGTTTGCGTTGCCGCTCGTCCGCGGGGCATTGACGAGCGAGTCAATAGACCGCACGGTGAGCCGTGTTCTGTGACGCATCCAGAGATCCACCACATAAAGACACACCCAGTAACCTGCCCCGGGCAAGCACGCCTGAGTCAGCACTAGGCCTGTCAACCTCAAAATGGGATTTGAATTTTAAAAGTCAATAAATGGGAAAAACGTTTATGGAAATCCATTCCTGGGAGCATTCAAGTAACAATTCTACCTTTATTTACAGGAACAAAAATTCAGCCAACTGAAATTCAGACATCTAGAAAGTGTTGGCCTCTAAAATCTCATTAGTTCATGAATCTACCCTAAACCATTAACACACCAAATCCATCCGGACAAATCTAGCCGTTCAAAAGTTATCGCGTTAACACAAAGGATCTGCTGCTGCAGCGCTCCCGGCGCACACAAGACCAATACTCCCCAAAGATCCGCGTCTCGAGGTTATAGTAATTCCATAACAAGTGGTCTGAGCGACAACAGGAGGAGGACTACCTGGACTGTCTTCTTGATTCTGTGGGAGGGACCAGGGTAGTCCGAAGAGTAAAGATCTGTGAGAAACAATGAGTTGATCAGCGTAGATTTCCCCAGGCCGGACTCACCTACAAGGACACAGAGATACATATTATTAACCGACATCACAACACAAATAGACCCACAGTCTCTGTTCAAAAACCCTACATCCTACAAGTGTTCCAATTCAAAAGTGGCAAGATGAAGAGCGCCGCTGAAGTAGCTGGATGGTAGACTCCGGCCGGCCAAAAGTGCACAGCAATCGACACTTCACACACTTTTTGAGCACTATTTTGACTACGTAGCAGAAGGGGCGGGGCTACACTGGCAAAAAGTTTCAAAACAAAGAATGGCGACCAAATACGCAGGCATTGTTGTGACCGTTTCATGCTTCAACTCCGACTAAATATGAATTTTCATTTGATCTTATTTAGTTTATAGTGAACTGCTACATTAATGCGATATAAATCATATGTAGTGGGCGATATTGACAAAGGGTGGCGTGACGTGACGTCACATTACCAACATTTCCGTTTAGTTCAGCACAGAGTATTCCATTTGGAACAGCAATTCTGGAATGGGAATTCATATACTTTTCATGGACTGTGTAGTGCACTTCACGAAGTACGCAAATTGGAACACAGCCCAGGCCTTCAGCTCTGTCGCTCATAAACCTCGGAATGTAAGTTGCAGTATACATATAACATTTATTATTAACAATTGTCAGTAGAAATGGCCAAAAGAGAATCTGACTATGCAAAACAATTACTAAGACCTAGCTCAATACACAATCGTCGACATACAAATACAGATGACCGATATTCTGTAGTTTTTAACTCATTCAGTGCCAGCCCATTGTGTCCTGATTTCTGACAAAATCTTGAGTAAATGCGGGTGCATTGCCAACAGTGGCTCCTGTGTGGCGGTATACCACGGTGCTATTGAGGCAGACCCTGGGCCCCAAAGGCAATCTATTTTTGGGGGGGCAATAAAACGAACATGAGAGACCACGTTAACCAAGTTTTAACAAAATGTACAAATAAAGTTGCCAAAAAAATGTCAAGTTATTTTTCGCCGCAAGCACAATTTTTCTAATTTGTATTGACGGCGTTAGTGTGAAAGGGGAATGAGAGAGTAGGGACTAGAGAACATGCAGTATATGACCACGAGGGGAAGTGATGTCACGGCACTGCACGGGCACATGACTATGTGTAGGGCTGGATGCATGCAGGGGCCTAACCCACTGCGCAACAGAGCCAGCCTCAAACAAAGCTGGAATCAGGGCTCCGTTCAAGGAACGGAAACGAAAACCGAAAACGAGCGGAATTTTACGGAATTTCACGAGGAGCGGAAACAGAAACAAAAAAAGATTTCTTCAAATGTTCCGGAACAGAAACGGAACATTATGAAATTCACCAAACCGGTTAAGAACATTTTTTTTCGTTCTCTATATATTTTAACATATCCTATGTCTGGGAGGCTATTTTCGTCCACTTTCACTGTCGGTCATCAAGCTCCATGCATCTGTGGCTCCATCTTGTGGACAGACGAGGAAGTAAATGTAATGACGTTAATAGAGTTGCTCTGAAGTTTGAATGTCCGGCAAAAATATTTTGTATAAAAACTATATCTAAACTTAACATTGCACAATATAAGGAACTTTAAGAACGAACAAAATGTTTGTGTTCTGAACTGGTTCAGGACTAATATTTTGGTGGTGGAACGGTTCCGAGAACGAAAACGTTAAATATGGACCTGTCTGAACCGTTTGGAACGGAACGTTTTAAAAAATAATTTCGTTTTCAAGCCCTGGCTGGAATTTTAATTTAAAAATGTTGCTGCCCCCATGGCATAGCGATTAAAGATGAGGCACCCCCAAACATAATCTTGCTTAAGATCACAGTGCACACAGTGCTGTGAAATTGCTTCACCTCACGGTCATATAGTGCATGTCCGCTCGTCCCCGCTCTATCACCCCCCTTTCGAACTAATGCCGTCAATAAAATGAAAGAATGGCGCTTGCACAGAATTTTTTTAAGGGCTTAGGGTTCAACCTTTGGTCGAATCGCGAAGCTGTAACACAAAGCTATAAAACAGGGATGCACAACCTTCATTTACACTACAGTAGGTGGAGATGAAGTATATACTGTTCTCAGAGGTTGGAGATATGTGTTGAATAATGGATGCTTTGGCAACGTCACTGGAAGGGGAGCATGTGATGCCAATAACAGAGAGAGAGAGAGAGAGAGAGAGAGAGCGCGAGAGAGAGAGCAGAGCAGAATTACCAAAATACAGTCTATATGAGCATAACAGAAAGGAAATAGACTATATGGGAGAGAAAGGAGAGGGAGAAAGAGAGAGAGCTGGAGAGAGAGGAGGGGTAGATAAAGAGACAGAGACAGAGACAGGGGAGAAGTGGGGGGCAGAGAAAGAGGGGGGGAATAGAGAGAGACAGACAGACAGGCAGACAGAGAGAGACAAGTTGTGGCGAGGGTGGCATAGCCTCAAACATGACAACCGTGTGTCCAGATGTGTATCAGGTCCAGATTCCACAGAGACACCGTGCTGCTTTAAATTCCTCACTCCACTGAAAACATTTCACTTTACTCTTCCTGTCCACAGACTGACTGGAGATGAAGACTCCAAACAGCTCCATTCACTCAACATTCAGCGTCAAAATATACTTAAATGGGCCACCACCGCCGTCTTGTGTCCTGTCTTGTACGCCGTCTCGGTAGATCCTTTATGACATCACAGTCAGTGCGTAGTGACTGAGGTTCAGCAAGTATTAAGACATCACACAGTTAAGACAGTCTACGACCCAAGCACATCCAAGAGTGGACAAGGTGCAGGCTGAGTGACACCATGCGAATGGCCAGGTCAAGATGAAGGGAGTTGTTTTCAAAGTCTTCAGTGGTGCCCCAACGGTCAGCCAGACTACGGGACTGATGATGATGATGACGACAATAATGCTACTGTGAATAAATTTAGGGTTTATCGATGCTTTTCTTCACCGTTAACTCAAACACTGCTAAATATAACCTCTCTACAGCTCCATTACAGCAGTGGTGGGAAACCCAGAGAAAAGTATCTGGTTCCCAGACATGGCCTGAAGCTCAGGTCTTTGTCAAAGTGGCTACACTCGCCGCTAGGCTACATGTACAGGCCCCACATGTTCACTTCGCACACACTCATTTGCCGTGTCTCAAACTGCACTATTTTTCACTGACTTTTTAGTGCACTCTGCTGCGGTTTAGTAGCATCTCAAATTGAACGCCTCCATTTTGCACTTAGACTGCAACTAACAATTATTTTGATAATCGATTAATCGCCCATTTTCCTCGACGATTAATTAATTGGCTCATTTTTAAATTAAAATTGGATCAATTTATTAGCGCAAATTATTAATCAAAGCTTGCAATATTGATATTGCAAATTTTTTTTCTGTTTCGCTATAACCAATCATTGCTAACATTTCCTTTTTTTAGTATTAGCACGGAAAAGACTACTCTTCCATGCTAACATATTGGTTTATTTTAAGATTTCCCCTGGGGCTTCCGCCTAGGTATTTACCCAAGCTTACGTGTTGTGTTTATTGTATTAGGGCCATGACACAGGTAACGGAGACTGGCATTGGGAACAACAAACATTCAACATATTTGAGCGTAAATTGGTCTAAACTAGGATACAATTAATCGCTGCAGATTAATCGGTTATCAATCGTTCGGTTGCAGCTCTAAAACAAAGAAAAAAAAGAGAATCGTGACCTTGTGAATCGAATCGCCCCAACCATGGTTCAACAACATGTAACTCAGTGGGCACAGCTCTGTCTGGTTTGGACTTGGTTCAGACGCTCAGAACACAAAGACAGCAGTGTACTTGGGCAGGGTGTGGACAGGACCTTTGAGGAAGGCCTCGGCCAGCGACGAGCTGCCAGCTGCTGCTGCAGCAGCAGCACTGAGCTTCCTGTGTAAATGACTAAAAAAGCCCAGTGGAGAATAAAGAAAGAAATAAGGGCTTTTTTCCTTTGTGTCATAGATTCAACATTATTATTACTCGTCCCAAGGAAATTTGGACAGGAATTCTTAAGACACTGGCTGTGTCCAAAATCGCTCCCTACTCCCTATCCCCCATATAGTGCACTCACTTATAATACCCTCAACAGCAACGGTCGAGATTTCGGACACTAGAGATGGTGCCGTCAAAATTATTATAAAATATAATTATAAAAAATATTATTATTAAATTCAACAATCGTCAGAAAAAGTCAAAAGTACTTACATTTATAACTATTTACCGTGGTCGGTCGCCATTTACTCCCGCCATGTAATTTTTATTAAGTTTAGGTCATTTTTAAAACATCTTGCAATGCATTATGGGTTATATTGCTCCGTCTAGCGTACATCCGATGCTCACTACTTTTTGCGGTGCATTGTGGGAGACTTTCAGTGCACTATATATTATAGTATAGGCTACATAGAGAATTCAGACACCCCTACAAAATGACGTGCACCCCATATAGTGCACTATATGGGGGAGCGATTTCCATTTTTTTACACAGCCAGTGACAACAACACCCTGCACCATGCCCCGGTGATGTCACAATTCCTACAGAAAGCCTGAATCTACAGTATTTTACTGATTCTTCCATCGCGTTTTGAGGATATCCCTTTAGTAGTCGGCACCGACTGCATACGCCTACTTAACTAATTCAGTGCCAGCCCTTTTCAAATTCGACATGTGCCGGTGCTGGGTTTTTTTTAACATGTGTTTTTTCAAGCCCTATAGAAAATCAAGTTCTGTGTCCTTGTGAACAAAACACATACCAAAGGAAACTTCACTTTTCTTCATCATCAGGGAAAACATTTGTTTCTATCCGTTTCCCTTCTTTAGTAATAGTCTCCAGAACGCTGATTTCTGACAAAATCCTAAATAAATGTGGGTGCCGTACCGATGTCACCATTACCCCATACCATACTGCAGGAGAAGCAGTGTATGGCGCCCCATGGCGGTCAAAGGTGGCACTGCACCTGCTTTACCACTAAAGGAGTTGATATTTTTTTTATATTTCTGTTTAGTCTGAACCCAGTCAGACTCCCTCTGATGGCTCCAGTGTCGTGAAAGGCGTTACCGGAGTTGAGTGAATAATGTAAAAGAACAGACGAAATAATGAGTGAATAATATTTGAATGTATCGTCCATTGTGCAGCTGTGGTCACGTGTTATGTTGTGAGTGGGCAGCGGTGGAATGGAGCAGAGACACAAAGGCGTCTCTCTGCTCTGCAATAACATTTCCACACGAGTACAACAGTCTGACCTCTAATGGCCAGTGCACACCAATGCAACTGCCTCTAACTGCAGTTGCAGACAATTGAATGAATGAATGAATGAATGAAACGTATTTAACGACAGACAGTACAGAGCCACTAGTCATTCCAGCATGTCACACAGCAATAGAGCTGGAATTCATTGCAACATGATACATCGGTCTTGAAAATATGGTTATACACAGGATTGCTAGATTACACCGGCTGTCGGCAAGCACGCCTAGGGGGGCTCGTTGATTAGAGTTCTTATGAGGCATGACGCTTGCGCGTCGGGTACATTTCTATGTTCGGATTGGAGGAGCAGAGGGGGGGGAAGTGGGCGGGATCGATCGAGACACTCGAGCCTGGGGTATGGACGAGTATTGATTAAGCACGGTCTGGTAAGTGCTCACGTAGAAGGGCAATGGTAGTTCTGTCCGGCCTCGCACTTGAACTTGCCGTAGGCACGACAGAGGGACTCGAATCGTTCGCAGAGATCTTTGATTTCTTTGGTCAGTTCGTTGATGCAGTTGGTGGTGTTAGAATCTTTGGCGGAGATGCTTTCTTCATCTGATCTCTTTGAATTGTCCGTTGATGTTTTTGTCAGTGTTGGTGCCGCCTTGACAGAGGCGTAGCAGTTGTCGACAGTGATGGCGATGCTCCTTAGGGCACCGTCCCCCGCTATTCCCTAAGAGGGTGCGGGGGGCACCAGCTGCTGGGAGGTGGAGGTGGGAGAGAGACCACCAAAAGAGAGAGGTGTGCAAAAAAAAAAATTGCCAGTGCACATCAATGCAACGGAACGGTTGCAGGCAGTTGCAGGTAGTTGCAGTTGCATTGGTGTGTACTGGCTATAAGAGTAAAATTCACTCACGCATGAAAGGTGGACGATATATCAAAAATACTGATATATCTAAAAAAATGAATATTGTGGGGCTCTATACATAAATCTTGTGCTGTGGCTTGGATCACAGCACATTCAGCAGCGTGGAACCACTTCCCCTCACGGTCATATGGTGCATGTCCGCTCACCCCTGCTCTCTCATCCCTCTTTCACACTAATGCTGTCTCACTACCCTCTTTTCAGGACGTTTTTCAGGTCAGGGCCAGGAACAAGGCCAAAAACATTGTAGCAGACCCCTCCCAGCCCCTCCCCTTGTGTAGGCGCTGCGCAGACCTCTAGACTGAAAAACAGTTTCTTCCCACGCGCAGTGATGCTACTGAATGCAGGGGGTAGCCCTGCTTGATGTTGACATGCTACATGTGTCGATTCTATGGCAATTCCACTTTATAACGTATGTGCTTTTCTTTCTTTTGTGTTGACCTTGTTCATTTCCTGTTAATCTTGAGACAGTCGTTTCATGCCCAACTAAAATTCCATGTGTGTGTACCGATGTTATGCACCGGTATATGCAATATGGCAAATTAAATCTTGAAATTTTAGGGCAGCCTAAGAGAACAGGAAGTAGAAATATTCTCCATGTTTATGGGGTAGAACACAGCTTTCCAACTGAGCGTCGTGCATCAAACCACCGCCGTTCTGGACGCAGTTTGCAAAGTCTGTTAGAGCAGCTGTTTATTTATATTTTTCATCATCATTGTTCTCAGTGTAGTGTCCAGACGGACAACATAGCAGCATGCAGCTTCTCCTCTGCAGTGTAATAATGTAGTGTATAATGCCTCGCCTCACAGACCATTCAATTTAACCTGGAGGTAATTGAACTGCAGGAAGCTGATTGAAAATCAGTGCTTCCACTTCATTAGAATAAAACAGCTTGACGACCACTCGCTATCAAAGTACCTAAACTAGGGCTGCAAAGAATGATTATTTCAATAGTCGATTAGTTGCCGATTATTCAAACGATTAGTTGATTAATCGGTATTTTTTCTTCCAAAAAATACCCAAAATATTCACGTCAAGCAACAATTACAAGAGATTAATCTTGTAAATATGGCTGCAACGATTATTTTAATAGTCGATTAGTTGCCGATTATTGAAATCATTAGTCGATTAATTGGATCCTTTTGAAAAACCCCAAATTCTCACAGCAAGTGACTATTAGGAGAAATGAATCCTGTTAGCTTTCCTGTTAACTTTTTTACATCCTCTGACAAAAAAAAGGATTACATGTAATTTATACCGTATTATTATAATTTTTCTTCAGGAGCGATCATGTCACTTGTGTTCGAGTCCGCTTCCAAACGCATCGCATTGGTTGCGGAGGAGGTCATTATACGTAGTAGGAGCGGCCTCGGATGTCAACGGCCGCTCCATGTTCGCATGTCAACCAGCGCGGCTGCGCACACCAACACGTTTCATTAAGCTACAAGTTGGTGCCTGTGAGATAATGCGGCCACCCCAATAGTCCATACGTAGTCAGGGAAGGAAACGCAACATTGAAATACTACTATTACCGGATACTCATTTGACAAATATTTTAGGTAACTAGAATGGGACCTGGATGGATATGTAGCAAACACACCCTCGTCCCGTCCGGAATGTCGATGGTCGGTTTTGTCTCACAGCAGCCATGAAGACTGCATCTTTTCATCTCGTTGGATTGCGGTAACTTGGGGTTCCATTTGGGGAGACGAAAGAAATGTAACTTGCACGATGCGCAGTGATGCTCCACAGCCTTTAACGCAACTTCATAATCGAATCGATTAGTCGATTAATCGAGTCACCGATTAATCGACTAATTGTTGCAGTCCTAACCTTTCTATTCAGTACTCATTGCTTTTCCAGGGAAAAAACATTGCCGTAGCTGAAATATGTTGTTACCTGATCTTGTTCTTCTGATACCTACTGTACGTCGTCTCTGTCTATGCACTCACCCTGGCGCGCAGCAGAGCTTCGTTTGCATAAGGAAATTAAGTAACCACTTAAACACCAATGGCAGTGGCTGTCATGAAAGGCGATCAACCATTGGGAGCAATTTGGCGTTGAGTGTCTTGTCCAAAGAGACTGTAGGAGCTGGGATTAGAACCACCAAGCTTTTGGTTGTCAACCCCCCGTTTGTTGGAACGGCCGCTGTACCAAATGAGCTAGTCACCCCAAATTTCATTATTTCATTTTTTATTTTGAATAATTTGGTTGAGAAGAAGTTAAATAATGTTCTAAAAAGAGAGATGAAGCCACCGCGGACATTTAGAAGGGGAATTATTGTGCTGCCCACTAGCTTAGTTGGTTAGGAAGAGCACTGGAAAGCACACATATGCCTCAATGGCGCGGTGAGTTGGTGGTTCGAATCTCGCCACTGACTTGGCTAAAAAAAAAAAATACATTTAAAAAAAAAAAGAAGGAATTATTTTTCGGTGCGAGCGCCATTTCCCATTTTATTGACAGCGTCAGTAAGAAAGGGGGGATGACAAGAGTGGGGACGATCGGGGGCGATGCAGTGCTGCGATCCAAGCCACAGCAACAAGACTATGTATGGGACAGGCTTGGAGCAGCGGTATTTAACCGGCTGTGCCACGGGTGCTTTTGATTTTGAGCAGCAGCTAAGGATTAACAGCCCCTCACGATGAGACGAGGAGATGAGAACTGCACACAGATACCAGCATGACAATATTCCTAACAACGCTGTGTAATAAAAAGTTGGGATGGATTATGTGACAGTTGCTCCGTCATCAGAACGTTGCAATGTATGTGGAAAAAAAGGCTTTGAACTAAAATGGCTTCAAACTGTGCCTGCGCCGAAGCTCGGTCTGTGCTGCACATGTTCTCTGATAGGCAGCAGAGCTGCAACTGACTGATCGATTAATCGAATCATTTCAATAATCGGCAACTAATTTGATAACCGATTAAATCGGCAGCGATTAATCGTTTCCTGTTAAGCTGTTCTTGTTAAGCCCCACAGCAACACATATAACAAGTTATTTTGGGTGAAAAACCCTCTATAAGTTGGTGTAGCAGAGTAGGCCTACATTTAACATTTCCATAAAAAATGGCAATATGTCGAGATGGCAAAACAGCAAAAAGTTTATATTGCACAGAAATGAACAATGAAAAATGAACCGATTAATCGATTAATAATCAGTAAAAATGGTTGACTAATCGATTATCAAAATAATCGTTATTTGCAGTCCTAATATGCAGAGATAGTTATTATTTTTCCGTATATATTTAGTGTTATTAACAAGTACACCATCCTGTCCGCATTTTTTTTTTGGCGCAAGCACCATCTTCTCAGTTTATTGACAATGTTACTGTGAAAGAGGGATGAGAGCGGAGGCGAGCAGACATGCAGACATGACCGTGAGGGGAAGCGATCTCACGTCGCTGCGTGTGCTGTTTTTCACAGGCACAAGTCTATGAATGAGGCTGGCTTAGCAGCAGCTGTCTAACCCACTGTGCCACAGGGGCAGCCCCGCATCCTGTCCAAGTTTAGTGGTCCCTTGTTCTTCTTGTTTATTTAACTTTAGCATGCGGAAACACGGGTTCTCCTCCCGTCACCAATATCTCTCATCCACAGTCCCACTTTCGCAACTAATCCTGTCAATAAAATGTGTGTGTACGTGTGTATGACAGGGAGAGTGTGTGTGAGTGTGTGAGAGAGTGTATGTGTGTGTGTTTGTGTGTGAGACAGTGTGTGTGCGTGTGTGCATGACAGGGAGAGTGTATGTGAGTGTGTTTGTGTGTGAGAGTGTATGTGTGTGTGTGTGTGTGTGTGTGTGTGAGAGAGTGTATGTGTGTGTGTGTGTGTATGACAGGGAGACTGTGTGTGAGTGTGTATGAGAGTGTGTGTGAGAGTGTGTGTGAGAGTGTGTGTGCATGCATA